>JBAJNP010014454.1:0-10953 GCA_036877545.1 Yasuhikotakia modesta | reverse complement strand
TGTGTGTGTGTGTGTGTATGTGTGTGGGTTGGGTGTGTGTGGGTTACGTGTGTATGGTTTGTGTACGTGTGTGTGTGGGTTACGTGTGTATGGTTTGTGTATGTGTGTGTGTGTGTACGTGTGTATGGTTTGTGTACGTGTGTGTGTGTGTACGTGTGTATGGTTTGTGTACGTGTGTGTCCTCCTCTGAGGAGGATCTGATGTTGGTGAAGTTGTTTGTCTCTGATCTCTGTGGTTGAGAACAACAGTTGGAGTTTGGTTGCGAAACAGAACATATACAGATAGTTTGTTGTGTGCGGAGGAACCAGCAGCTGTCAGAAGGCATGTGTGGTTTTACATGGAAAAAGACTGTGTTGCTTTGCACTGCTTCTTCCTCTAAATAGATTTTGTGATGAATCAACATATAAATTCTGGGTGATGCCACTAGTGGCTAAATAACTTGAAGGTAAATAAAGGCTAAATGAAGAAAGTAAATATAAAAAAGTTTTATGTTCAGATTTATTTAATATAAACAACAATCCAGAAATGTATATTCATGATGCTCATGTTGGGCTGATCTGAGAGCAGAGGGGTCTCGTTTGAAGAGAATTACTGAGGGTCTTTCACAGTGACGGTGGCTGTGTCTCCAGGCCTGCAGGCTGACAGTTGCACAAAACCAGCTGGACAAAAACTGTCCCATCAGGACTGTAATTGCTTTCTGTGAACACTGAGCAGAATAATGTTCTGTGTGCTTTAATATGTTACAGCTACTTAAGATTGGGTGATTTCCAGCAGAAATATTGTGATACATACGATTACAGTGTGTGAGTTATACATTTTGTGTGAGTTATTTGTTTAGGCTGTTCTTAGGTCTGATATTATAATCTATCTTCATCTGAAGTCACTCACAGACGAGTATTAGCTCTTTGTTTCCAAACACTTCTGGAACTTGACTGAACATTGTAAATCAATTAAAATAAAAATGTACCTGTGTGTGATTGTGTGTGTTCTGCAGAGTCATCAGATCTCTCCGTCTCCTGTTGTTCATGTTCGGGGTTTGTGTGAGTCTGTGGTGGAGGCTGACCTGACTCAGGCTATGGAAACATTTGGAAACATTTGGTAAAATGACAGTTTTCTTTTTTAACATGTTGACATGAACCTGATCGGGTTCAACATTCTTAACCTGCATATTGAAACTCTTTACTGTCTCAGAAATCAGTTCCTAACATGCTCACAGTTTCAATGACACATTTTTTAACTTTAGTAATTGATTGACTTTAAACTCACAGATGTTCCATAGAAGCTAAGCTAATGATGTTAACGTTTCTGTAGACAGATTCACACACTAAATTCAAACAGGATAAAATCAGTGTGATGAACCTACTTGTTTGGACTTTATACATATATGTGTGTATATTCTTTAAATATATATACCCTTCTACACAAAATGCAAGTGAACTTGATGCAAGCTATATGCTAGACAGAAAGTGTAACTCTTCCCATGAACACTCTTTTCATAACTTTGTGCTTTAAAGTTATGAAACGAAAGTGACAAAAGTTATGCAGAGACCGCATTATCTCAGCATTCCCTGTCTTATGTTTTTATTCTTTGCATTAAACTCAATGAGGTGAGTAAAGTTAGACAATTTGCTAACCTTCGGCTAATTAAAACTTTTTTAACCAGAATATGACAGAATGACATGGGTTACAGTTGGGAACCCAGCTGTTATTGTAAACCGCTGTGTTCCGATTGGCTGGTTCTGCTTGCAGTTATGTCATGATAATGCCCTTCAAGCGTCAGGCTCTGGTGGAGTTTGAGGACATGCAGAGCGCTGACCGCTGCGTGGCATGCGGTTCGCAGGAGCCCGTCTACATTGCCGGCCAGCAGGCGTTCTTCAACTACTCCACCAGCAAACGCATCACACGCCCCACCAACGCAGACGACCCCACCAGCGGAAACAAAGTGCTGCTGCTCTCCATCCAGAATCCACTCTATCCCATCACTACGGTAACCGAGAGATGCTGTATCTCATTATCGTGGCATGCAGAGATCACACAGCCAGCATCTGATTGTAGCACTTCAAACTCCAGCACAATTCCCACCACACTTGCAAACACTGAAAAGTTACGCCGCTTTAGCGCTGTTCACAACCAGCTACAAGGAAACACAAATGCATGTTTGTAAGGCCACTGAACACATTCACACTGTATGCAGAGGCAGTGCAGCAGCAGAAGTCTTTAGGGTTTAGAATTTGGCAGATGCTTTGATTTAATGCCAATGCATTAAGTGCATTCAGTGCATACATTTTAACAGCATTTGTGTTTCTCAAACCCACAACCGTTGCACTGTTAGTTACAGTCAATGTTTATAATCAAAATGCACACAGAATGCCACACAAAAGTAGCTGTTTTACTACATAAGCATTTGTTTATAGCAGTCATCAAGACTTTCAGCCATTTTAATTGATTATGTACAGAGTGAGGGGCTTTTTAATTGGACTTTGTAGTGATTTTCACAATGTATATTATAGCAAAGTAATTTTAGAGGAATATAAATAGTTAAGTAGATAAGAAAAAACACAATACATTTTAATATCAATACCTTTTTTTTTACAAAACATTTTCCAGTGAGTTCAATTGTAAATTGTCTGGGGCAAGAATTACATACAGTCATTTAACAAGTTGTAGTTGTATGCTGATTTAAATATTTCATTGAGAAATGAAGAGTTGTGTTTGTTTGTGTGTGATTTGTATTATCTTGTCATAATCTTGTCTCCTGTAGGATGTTTTATACACAGTCTGCAATCCGATCGGAAATGTGCTGCGGATCGTCATCTTTAAGAGAAACGGGATCCAGGCCATGGTGGAATATCCTTCCTGTGACTGTGTGTTTGTGTGTGTGTATTTGTGAGTGTGTGTTAATGTGTGTTTGTGTGCATTGTGTTTGGTTGTTAGTAATTGTTGTAAAATAGCAAACAAATGTAATTTGTAATTTAATGTGACTGTATGTGACACGCACACGTGCCTTCTGTGGATTATTGTCACTTTGTGAGCTGTGCCTACACACACAAATGAAGAGTGTGTGAGTGTCATTATCAGCTTTGAGATTTTCTTTGACTGTGTCACATTTGAATCCATCCAGAACGCCCAGAAAGCTAAAGCAGCCCTGAACGGTGCCGACATTTATGCCGGCTGCTGCACTTTGAAAATTGAATATGCCCGGGTAACTGTGCAGCGTTCACACACACATTTGTTCACACACATGGCAGGAGCTAACACACACACACAGCAGGAGATAACACACACACACTGGCATTCTGCTCTCTCATTCCAGCCCTCACGCCTGAATGTCATCAAAAACGACAACGACAGCTGGGATTACACCAAACCCTTCCTGCTGCGACGAGGTACCAGCCACTAGTGTGTAGTGTGTGTGTGTGATGCATGTGACTTGTAAGTTCCATGCTTTAGTTTAATTTTTATAAAAAATAAATTTTAGTTTTTAGCATTAGTGTCTGTTCACACTGCACAGATTCAGTGTCAGTTCAGTTTTGTTCACACTGCACAGATTCAGTGTCAGTTCAGTTTTGTTCACACTGCACAGATTCAGTGTCAGTTCAGTTCTGTTCACACTGCACAGATTTAATGTCAGTTCAGTTCTGTTCACACTGCACAGATTTAATGTAAGTTCATTTCTGTTCACACTGCACAGATTTAATGTCAGTTCAGTTCTGTTCACACTGCACAGATTTAATGTCAGTTCAGTTCTGTTCACACTGCACAGGTTCAATGTAAGTTCATTTCTGTTCACACTGCACAGATTTAATGTAAGTTCATTTCTGTTCATCCTGCACAGATTTAATGTCAGTTTAGTTCAGTTTTGTTCACACTGTACAGATTCAATGTCAGCTCAGTTGTTAGGTTAGAGAATGTGGTTTTACTTCTGAACTCTATGTGAAGAGAAAGAGGTGTGTATCTACAGTGTGGCTGTTTGTTTACTTTCTGTGCTATGTATGTTTTACAGGAATAAATTTGTGTTTATATGATGTGTGTGTGTTTACTTTAGAGCGTGGTAAAGGCAGACAGAGACAGGCCATACTGGGAGAACATCCGTCCTCTTACTCTGATAATGGATACGGTCAGTATGATGAAGTCATTCTTTAACTGAAGGTGATTTAGGTGAAGGCATTAGTAATTCAGAACATGTTTTGTTTCTGTAGGGTCACACTGCCCTCTGCTGCCTTTGCCCACTAACCCTAACCCCAGCCGTTTCAAACGCGCCTCTCACGAGGTCCTGGAGGTTGTGTCCTATCCCTTACCTCAGACCTCCTCCTACATGGGCCACGCCTCCAGCGCTGTTGCCATGGTGAGCGGCCTCCATACCTCCAAGATGAACTGCACACGCCTCTTCAACCTCTTCTGTATCTACGGCAACATTGAGAAGGTTAAATGCTTAAAGAAGTGTGTCATCCCAACAGAGGATGATATTGTTAGAGTGTAACAGTGTGTGTGTGTGCGCAGGTGAAGTTTATGAAGAGTGTTCCTGGCACAGCGCTGGTTGAGATGGGTGATGAATATGCGGTTGACAGAGCTATAACACATCTCAACAGCATTAAGGTGTTCAGCAAACGACTCAACGTCTGGTGAGGAAACATTCAAGTACAACTAAACACACACTCACACACTAAAGTTAGTAGCTGTGGTTTCTGTGACATACATCAGCCTCTCTTTCTCTCTCTCGGCCAGTGTGTCAAAGCAGCATGCTGTGATACCCAGGCAGGTCTTTGAGTTAGAGGACGGATCCAGCAGTTATAAGAACTTTGCCATGACTCGCAATAATCGCTTCACCAGCGCTGGTCAGGCCTCTAAAAACATAATCCAGCCTCCGTCCTGCGTGCTGCATTTCTACAACGTTCCTCCATGTATCAATGAGGAGGATCTTCAGCAGGTGGGTCACCAGTCCTCAAAGAACTCCAGTCACAGCCTGTTCCACTTATGAGAGCTGCTCTGATTGAATGAGCCTCATCACAGTTAATGAGGTTATTTAAGGAGCTTATCAGAACATGTGTGTTCCAACATTAGCCAGATGCCCCCGTGTTCCTGTATTAATTCTGACATTAAGTGTCTCTTATCTATAGCTGATATTTATTGGGTCAGATATTTAAGTCTTTAGGGTGAATGAGCATCTGTTTGTCACTGGCTCCCTCTGCTGGAGACACTGATTTAGTCCACACGTTTGTTTTGCAGTTATGCACAGAACACGATGTCCCAGGATTCATCAAATACAAAGTGTTTGATGTCAAACGTAAGCCATGAGTTTATTTCCTCTGCAGATACTTGCATTGATGTATAATGGGTTTATTTTATTAATGAATGTGTGTCAATTGAGAAGATACTAAACAGACTTGCATATGTTTTGTTTCTGCAGCGAGGTCTAAGACCATCTCTGGATTGCTGGAGTTTGCCAGTAAAACTCACGCTGCGGAGGTTCTGACGGTTCTCAATCATTATCAGATCAGAATACCCAGTAAGCAGAAGCTGGATCTTCATGTTTATCTTCATAATCTCACTGGGAAGTGCCAGATTTGATCATTTCACTGTGCTGAGATCGGTCTGATGTTGTTGTTGTTTCAGATGGTTCGAACCCGTACACCCTGAAGCTCTGCTTCTCCACGTCCTCACATCTCTGAGTTAGAGCGACACGCTGCACGGCTTTCCTCTGTTCTCAGAAACTTCTGGACTTTGGTTTATGAAGAACTGACAGACTCGTTTTCTGGATATAAAATTTGAAATCCTCATGGGCCACCATTGCCAAGGCAACAGCTTTCAGATCCAGTGAAAGCCATGGACTCTTTGATTGTTATTTGTTTTTTGGGATGAGTCTTCAGTTCCTGAAAAACATTTCAATCAATGAATGAAACACCATGTTGAGATGAAACTGAACGGTGTGTGCGTGAGAGACGGCACGTTTTTAACATTTCAATATTTATGTGTACAGCACCAGAGGTTTACTAGAAACCTGAGATGCACATGTTCAAGGTACCATTGACTAGTCACATGACCTGTAAGTTGTCATCTGTCGTGCAGGCTTGACTTTAGATGTTTGTTCAGTCTATTGCTGGACCATTAGTCAATTTATTTTTGCAGCCATGAATCAGACTAAAATACTGCAGGACACTTTTATCATTTAGCAGATGCTTATTTCTACATAACCATACAACACAATGACATACAGTTCAGTTAGAGAGAGACAATCTGGTTCTAGATCCGAACAGATAACAGATCATTTTTTTAAATAAAACAAATGATAAAAGATTTTCATTTAAACCCCAGAATGATCCGCAGAACATCTCATGAGCTTCAGTGGAACCAAAGAAAAGTATTTGTCAATGTATGGAATGTACAGAAAATCTAGATAAAACCAGAAGTTCTGCAACGTGAAACAGTTTGATCCACAAGGATAAAACGCAGTCATGGCCTTTACTGTGGTTTAGCTGTTGTGTGTTTATAATGTCTGTAGTGAGACACATCTGCAGGTGGAGATTACGGTTCTTGCCCGTTTGTTTATGTGTGTAAGTGTGCAGTCACTGTCAGCATGCGTGATGCCCAAACATTGATTCTTATAGATCATGTGATGACTGAATATGTCTAACCCTACTCAACTTACCCCAAACAAAGACAATGATAGACACTCCTAACCCAGTCCTGAACATAATCATACAATGTGATCGGCTGTAAGTTGTGACTCTTGTGTTGTTCTCACGGTGCCGCAACACCGCAGCTGTCCTCCGCAACACCGCAGCTGTCCTCCGCAACACCGCAGCTGTCCTCCGTAACACCGCAGCTGTCCTCCGCAACACCGCAGCTGTCCTCCGCAACACCGACTAACTGCACGGCTGTCAACCGCGACCTGATGACCGGGTCACGTGACGGTCCAAATTCAAGAACATCGACAAAAGAAACGAAAATCAGGAAGATAAAATGTTGGGTTAACTTAACATGAGACATAACATGAGAAAACACACACACACACACACACACACACACACACACACACACTAAACAGTGTTGAGGTTTTGTAGAAATGATATTAAAAATGATCATCCACGTTCTGTCCACTAACACCTTCTGTCCTGTAAGTCTGAAGTTTCTGCTTAAACCCGTTTCACGAATAATTGACGCGTTTTATTAAAACTCGCTTGCTGTCATTAAAGGCATTATTTGGAGATAAATACGCGTGAACGCGCGTCGCTGCAGAGAGATGAAGCAGCGCGCGCGCGCGAGAGGCGCTCTTGACGTCAAGCGCGTGCGATTATTTTGAACGGGGGTCAAGATGGCGGAAAAGAGTAGGTTAAAGCACCGAAATCACACGGGACATAACAGCACAAATACTGAATATGCTGCAGGTAAATGAAACATCAGCACAGATCGACGCGACGCGGTCGTGTGCGCGTTTAACGGCGCGCGCTAAACGCTCGGCGGGACGCGCGCACAGGCCAGCGATTGTGCTGCGGTTAAAGGCACAATGATTTAATGAATAAAGAGCACAGAGTGATGCTCTTACTTATTTACTGACAGGCTGGACCAGATCGTACAGAAGAAATGTTATTAATCACATGTGGGGGTTATATCTAGAGCTGTTTCGCTCCTCAGGTTTGGGTTTGTTGGAGATCACCGATGGCGTATTTTGTTAAGTTACAGATACTGGTTGTGTGTATGAGCTTTTCAGCTGTGCTTGTTTTCGTATAAATCTGGTCATTTAGAGGAGTTATGTTTCAGATGAAGCACAGTTATTAACTGTGATTTTACTGTGACTTTATATATGAGATGCTATACAGTTATTTTTACAGTTATGTTTGCAGTTACTGTGATTGAATCAATCACACTGAATTCCACTTTAATCATATGTACATTTGCACATCCTATTTTGTGGACAAAAAGTGGTTCAGGTGATGTGTTTTTAAAACCAGTTGCTGTGTTTGACTTGTATTTAATGATTGTTTAATGTAAGTGTTGTGTGATTTGTTCTTGCAGGCTTCTCTGGTGTGAAGCACGTACAGCACAAGATGAGCCCGGAACCTCTGGAGGAGGAACCTCTGGAGGAGGAACCTCTGGAGGAGGAACCTCTGGAGGAGGAGATGGCAGGTCCTGTTCAGATTGTAATTGCAGACGAGGACAATCATGAGTTTTCTCTTGATGAAGAAGCTCTGGAGCGGATCCTCCTGCAGGAGAGCGTGAGGGATCTAAACGTGGTTGTAGTGTCTGTGGCCGGCGCCTTCCGCAAGGGGAAATCATTTCTGCTGGATTTCATGCTGAGATACATGTACAGCCAGGTGAGGCAATTTCGATTGATGTGGCTAAGTTTATTCATATAGACCATGTGCCATTTTACATGGTAGTGCACACTTTGTAGTACACGACTGTTCCACTGTGAACATAAAGGTTATTATTGACATTAGGTTTCTTATCTGTTGTTAGTTCCTGCGAGCAGTGGATGTAGAACTGTGCAGCTTCTGTAGGTATTTGCACCAGCTTGGATAAAGCTGCTTTACTGTGGTTTTGCTGTAACACTGATGTTCTGTGTGAAACTGAAAGCCTTTTTTTTGCTGTTGAGAGTTTGGTATGATGTTAGGGTTAGGACACCTGAACAGCTGGATGAAGTTATTTTCAGAAACAACCTTAAAAACAAAATAGTGTCTGTTTTTTACATTCATTCTTTTGGCAGGGGCTTTTATCCAAAGCGACATTTTTATCATCACTTGTGTGCCCTGAAATCAAACCCACAACCGTTTGCGCTGCTAACGCAATGCTCTACCAGTTGAGCTACAGGAGCACTGTTTAGTGTAGTTCACATCTGTGACAGGTGCATTCACCACTGAACCAGAACTAATGTCTGTGTTTCTGTTCTGGCTCTAATGCTGTTTGCCTTAATAACCTTGACAGACACAATCTGTGTGAGATGACAAAGTCAAGCAAAACATTTTGTTACGTGACATTTTTCACATTGCTAGTTAGGACAAAAACTGGCCTGTAAACTTTCTGTATGATTGTTTAATCACCAAACATTTGCTGGTTCTGTTCTTTATTTCTCAGCTGAGCTCATTCTTTACAGCTTGTTATTTCTCGGCAGGGCTCAGATAAATGGTTGGGTGGGAACGACGAGCCGCTGACGGGCTTCACCTGGCGGGGCGGCTGTGAACGCGAGACCACAGGGATTCAGGCCTGGAATAATATATTTGTGGTGGACAAACAAGATGGCAGCAAGGTAAAAATATCATCCCATCATTGAGCTCAGACCACAAACCATCATCACAAAGATACATCACGCCACATGTAAACTATATTTGGAATATTTGGAATATATATTCAAATATATATATTGTAAAATGGCCTACTGCTTATTGCAAAGATGGCACCACAGTTATGAAAAACAATTAAATGAATCAAACATAAATGCTAACAAAAATGTTTAACCATTGTTTTGGCCAGCCAATATTTGAATTGAATATTTGCATTTTTAATTTTTAAAGCAGACGATGTGACAAAAATACCCTTGACCTTAGAACATGAGATTGGTGGGGTTCTGATCAGTGATGGACCATCTGTGTGTCTGCAGGTGGCTGTTCTTCTCCTGGACACACAAGGAGCTTTTGACAGTCAGTCCACCATCAAAGACTGTGCCACGCTGTTTGCTCTCAGCACCATGACCAGCTCAGTACAGGTACGTCACAGTCATCACCTTCATACGCGTCACCTTCTCCACTAACCCTAACTCACACAGAGTGTGTGTTTATTCACAGGTTTATAATTTGTCCCAAAACGTTCAAGAAGATGATCTGCAGCATCTTCAGGTGAGACGCACGTTCACCAACGTATCGTGACCTCCAAAGTATAATGGCTTAGGTCATAAATATGTGTGTGATTATGACACTGTTATATCTCAGCAGCTGCAGATATCCATGTGTTAGGGGCAGTTTTATGTGTATTATAATGTTTGTTTTGTGTTGAAGTTGTTCACAGAGTATGGCAGACTTGCCATGGAGGAGATCTACCTGAAGCCCTTCCAGGTATTGTGTGTGTGTTGCTGCGTGTGTGTGTTGCTGCGTGTGTGTGTTGCTGCGTGTCAGACAGTCATGTGATGTGTGCAGTCTCTGATGTTTCTGGTTCGAGACTGGAGTTACCCCTATGAACACACTTACGGTCTGGACGGAGGGAACAAATTCCTGGAAAAGAGACTGCAGGTTGGTCATGTGACAAAACCTGTGTGTTGTGAACACTTGTGTGTTCAGCTGAACTGATTCATGATGGTCTTCAGGTGAAACCGAATCAACACGAAGAGCTCCAGAACGTCAGGAAACACATTCACTCCTGTTTCTCCAGCATCAGCTGCTTCCTGCTGCCTCACCCCGGCCTCAGAGTGGCCACCAACCCTCACTTTGATGGCCGGTTGCGAGGTGAGACGTCCCTGAAGAACTCCAGCGTCACTGCATCAGTCAATCTGAATCGCACTCCTCACATTTTCTACACTGCTACTGAATCACGTTCAGTTTGGTCAAGTGTTAAAAAGACCAATGGCTGTATAATGACTGCCAAAATACTCTCTTAACACAATGATTTATTTTTTATCAGTGCTGTGTGTAAGTCCTATGCTGATGAAACTGTGTGTGTGTGTGTGTGTGTGTGCGTGCGCAGATATTGACATGGAGTTTAAACAGGAGCTGCAGAAACTAGTTCCGTTGCTGTTATCTTCAGAGAATCTGGTGGAGAAGGAGATCGGAGGGTCCAAAGTCACCTGTCGAGATCTCCTTCAGTACTTCAGAGTAAGACGTACTTTTCTTGTCCAGCTTTGTGTTGTGTGTGCAGTGGCCTGTCTTGTGTGATCAGTGGTTCTGTGCTGTCTCTGTGTCAGGCCTACATGAAGATCTATCAGGGAGAAGAGCTGCCACATCCCAAATCAATGCTGCAGGTACATCA
>JBAJNP010014453.1:0-10953 GCA_036877545.1 Yasuhikotakia modesta | reverse complement strand
CAATGTAATGTACTGTATTTTCACACACACAAATATGTTTACTTTGCTAAATGCGGACATACCATAGACTACTATTGTTTTTATATACAGCTAAATATGACTACTATAGGCAAACCCACACCCTAACAGAAATAGAAAAAAAATAAAATACAGTACTTTGCAAATGTTTAGGCCACCGCCAGTTGTTTTCATTACACAATTGCTTAAACACCATTTTCGAAATCTAATGATGGCCTTAAACTTTTGCACAGTACTGTATATGCATTTACTTTATGCATATAATGTTTTTACAAATAAACATGTTCTAAATGTCTCCTAAAATATATATTTTTAATATTTTTTAATTTCTTTTATATATATTTAGAACCAATACAGGGGACATATTTGCCCCACAAACAATTATGTTGGTAAACACACGCACAAACATCATGTTACACCAAAAACTGCAAACGTTTGAGTGCAGTTAAACTGTCAAACAGGAAACAGGACTGACAGCAGGCTGTGAATGTTTCAGTGTGTCATTTAGACTTGTTTCTCCATGTTTGTTTTTAGCATGTTAGTGAAAGCTCTTCCTGGCTTTTGCACAGAGATAACATACATGGAATGAATGTAAACTACTGAAAGTTCAGAAACTTCACCATTTTTAAGACTTAAACTGTTAAACTGTTTCTACTAAACTGTCTCAAGGTTAAACTGTTATGTCTAACAGGGGAAGGACATCATGGTTTGATAGCCAGCAGTGCCCTGCAAAGGCAGAGCACAGTTATTACACTGTTTTCTATGTATTGCTTCCTTTGGTCTCAGTTCTATGCAAAAAATACATTAACCTTACATTAATAAGTTAAGTAAATAAGTTTCTTCAGAAACATTGAAGCAAACACATTATTTCTTATCATACTCTCTATTTCACAGTATTAGTTTGTTATTAGTTTAACAGCTCATTACCAGGATATAGGCAGATACCTTTGTAGCTACCAGCTGCAGCAAAAAACAATACAAGCCAAGAGCAGGCTTCACAAATAAAGCAAACACAAAAAACACAATTGCATAAATTTAAGTGTTAAAAAAAAACAATTTTTATATTTATATAAGTAACGCTACAAATTATATTTATCCTATACAGTACATGCCTCACTAACGGGTTGGTTGATGGATGTATTAACATAAACATGAATGGAAATCTAGAGATCGCTATTGCTAACACACAACATTAACACATATGACATGCTTACCAAATGACAAACATTTATTAGTTTAGCGAACAAGTCTTTTATGCCCCTGCCTTACTGGTTTTGAAAAATTACAAAGTACACCCAAGAAGTACATTAGCATCAAACAAAAAATAATAATTAATAAAATATTTAATAAAATAATACACTATGCCCCTCCCTCATCCTGTTGCTCTGCCCACATGGTTTCACTTCCCATAATTCAGCGCTCTCTGAAAGTCTTTCGAGAGGACGTTTCAGTAAGGACACAGCTAAAGGTATTTTTATTGGTATTTATATGTGTTCAGCTTATGTTGTCGTAAAATTGTTTGACAAGTGTAATTTTTTTGAAAAACATGTTGTTTAATCTATTGAAAATGAATAGCAACGTTTGTCTTCGACACCTTTCATTTAAACGTGTTAGCTAGTAAGCTAGCATCAAGCTACGTGCACCGGTTATATCAAGGTTATGTTAGTATTGTGGATATGGCAACCATTTTAACCGAAAGAAAACGTTTTAATCACTTTAAAAGCCTGGGTCAGTAGAACGTATTACCTTTCGGGGGTTTTAACAAAATTAATGGAAATGGGTTTATGTTTAACATCCTTACAGAACTCGCAGGATCTGTCTGGCATGAAGCCCAAACTTATACTGAAACTGTGAAAGTCACGTACAGTGACTTATTGTGATTTATTATTTCGTTTACATCGATCACTATGTTGTTTTGTCCTCCAAAGACAACCGAGGAAGTTGATGTCTGTGTGCTCTGGTTCTGACGTCGATGTGTGATTGTTTACTGTATGACGTGTAGGCCCATTATATTTGACCGAAGATGGCTGATGTTATTGAGGAGAAGATCAAGAACTACAAAACGGCTCCATTCGATGCCCGTTTTCCAAATACCAACCAGACACGAAACTGTTTCCAGAATTACCTTGGTAAGTACAAAAAAATATCACCACATATGAAAACACAATTATGACTTGATTTACCTTTGTAATGATACTAGTGAGCTGCATATCAACAGTCAAACATAGATTGATGATAGGGCAACATGAGATTTCAGTTGAGGTTCAGTTATTTGTTGTTCATCAGATGTAATTCTCTTAAAATTGTAAGTGTATTGATCTCTCTGTCTCTCTCTCCCAGACTTTCACAGGTGTAATAAGGCTTTGTCAAGCAAAGGTCAGGAAATTACTCCCTGTGAATGGTATCAGAGAGTCTACAAGAGTATGTGCCCCCTGAGCTGGGTATGACCATTTAAGTGAAATCTGATTCATTTAAACTAAAAGTTTCTAGTTAGTTCAAATGAAGTTTCTTTGTTTGTAAACCTAATACATGCAATTTGCCTTGCCATTGGCCAGTGACTGTGTTAGTATTGTTAGATTGAACTAACAAAAATAGATCCATAATGGCGGATTATGCATTAATCACCTATATTTATGCCCCATCCCCATTTGTTACCCAACCATTGTGCTCCCAGACACGGTCATAGGTATTAACTTAACTTATGAAGCCAAGCTGTTCTTATTAATCATTGTCATCCTCTCTGACCTTTACCTGAAGTATTTACTAGTAATACTGGACCACAGTTAGTGCTGCATGCCCAACATGTACCCAGTAAAACAAAAGGAAACCAGCACACAGTTCAACTATATTTTTAGCTGTAAACAAACAAGGTTATCATTTCTACCGTTTCATTTGTATACCAACTTTGACCAGCAGGGGTCTCACATCCTGATCATCATAATTCAATGTACCTTACAAACTTTAAGTGTAACCTGTTGCCATTTACTTTCACCTATACCACAATAAACCATTTATTTTATGACAACAAAGATGAAATGTATGGGTGTAGGTCTCTCATGCAATGTGGTCTTGTCTATGTTTTCATCTTCAGGTGGAGAAATGGGATTCACAGATTGCTGAAGGAAACTTCCCAGGAAAGATCTAATTGCTTAATGTTGTCAAGATCCTATGAGCTCTCAACATTTCCTGGAGTTCTTCATAATAAGTTATGCTCTGTAATGTTGTCTTAGTTACTGCTTTGCAGGCTGGAGAATGAAAGGTCTTTCAGATTTAAAATGGCACATGAACAAGACTTCAGTAATTTAAGGTCATAATATACCAACGTATACTGTGTCATTATACACATCTAAACATTTGTTGCAGTTTATAAAAAATAGATGCACAATTTCAATTTGGTGTTGTGAGTTTTTGTTATTGTTATAGTGTTGTTAAAAGGTCTTTTCAACCACATACAAACTCTTGTTGTTCAGTGGTTATTTCTAAACAAGCGCTTAACTTAGGCATTAATACTAAAAATTAATTAATTAATGACTTGGGTGTGGAAAACACTGGTTATATCAGAAGTTTAATCAATGCTGAAGTTATTGACTTGCTATCCTGAGAGTAAGCAACCCCACAGAACAGCCAATAGCGCTGTTTACCATTAGTAACAGCAGATGGCAGTAAAGTAACTTTCAAGTTACTTACAAGTACAGCTACAGCGGTTAGTGTCAAAATGACAGTTGCACAAGGTCACCTTGAAATTCTTCTATTTCTTTCTGGTATCTAATACAAAATGAGAGCAAAAGTTCAGAGGTTGTTTGGTCATTCAGTTAAGTGTCTTACTCAAGGATGCCCAGAAAGTGTAGTAATGAGAAAATAAACCCAGGTCATAGCATAACAGTGTCAGGTGTAATGATTAAGAAACACATGGCTTGTCATCTACCAGTATACAATATCAAGCCAAATAACACATTAAATCTCTGTAGCAATGTCTGCATGCATTTATAATAGTTAATTAAATTTGTATGTATTAGCATTAAAGAGAAGGCCACAGTTTTACTTGTTTGCTTGCTTTTTCAGAAAGCATGAGGGCAATAACAGATTTATTTCCTTTTAAGATGTGACGTTTTTCTTTCTGAAGAAAAGATCTGTGTGGTTTAGAGTTTAGTAGAAGTGCTACAACAGATGAATGACACCACAATGACACACATCTGATCTCAGTTCTCAGAATGTTTCCCTCAACTGAGGACAAGTTCCTGTGGCCTGTCTTTAGATAAAGCAAGAACACATACAGCAAAAAACTGCTGAAACCCAACTATTGATTACATTTAAATATTCCACAGACTGTAAGGACTTATAATTCATGACCTGTGGTCAAATCGTTTTAGATCACTTTATTAAGATCAAATCTGTGTGAGGGTTAGATTTATGTAAACTGCACATAAACATGTATTTGTTAGATTAATCATACCTGTAACAAGACTTAATTGAATATCGATCTGGTACATTTTGGCATTGCTCTTGAATGCATTAATGTACCCAAAACTAAAACTGGCCAGCAAACCCCGCAAAACGGTTCAATTTTGGAAGAGAGGACTACTTGTTTACAAACATAAAAGACGTCAGGCCCATACAGAGACACTCACATGACAACAATACGTGTTTCATAGTGTCAGAGATCTGTGGCTGAGATTATTCCGGTGGGATGCTGCGTGAGAGGAACAAAAACCTGATTCTTGCATCTTGTCTGTTCTTGAATAACGCTTGAGCACTAAACATGGTCATTCAAAAAGAATCTGTTGACTACGAAGACAGCGTCATTGGCTCGTGCAGCTGTTTTTGATGGCCAAAATGCTGTCTGCTATGGCCAAAATGCTAGTCGGCTTACTGCGTTTTGATGCGTTCCCTAAGCATGTGAGCGGGTGACTTAAAAGTGAACTTCTCTTTTACATATCCTGTGACTCAAAGATTACTGAAACTGACGGCGTCTGCGTGACGAAAGAAGCTACAACGTGCTGCTGCTCATGTCTCAATCTCTCATAAAACCGCGAGAGGCGCAGGGAGTTTCACACATCACACATCAGCGCCGTTTGGACGAGAAACGAACTCTGCACACCTGAACGTAATTCTCTTTACATATTTCTTTCAAATATTTTGCTTTATGATTAACAAACGTTATTCGCGTAGACAATAATATTGTGCAAAATAAAGTATAGAAGTATATAAGAGTGTATGACAACAATTATGTTTACTGAGAAAAAGAAATCATTGATGCAAGAAGCTCTCTCTCTCACTCTCTCTCTTTCTCTCTCTCTCTATATATATATACACACACACACACACTTACATATATATACATTACAGTATTAACAAACAGAATATGTATACAGTATATATTGAGAAATATTGAGAGGGAGGATCTCTTTTATATGACTTCCACGTTTGCTTCGCAGTTTGCTTTGCAAAATACTGATGCTTAACTTACATCTCAATCCGACAGACATCCGTTGCAGGAAATCAACTTTTTTTGTGGTGATTACTTACGAAGAATTGATAGTGTTACTCATTTCCCCTTATGAGAAAATACACTTGTTCATCTTTTACAGATATTTCCAAATAAGGATTTTGCACATTTTGATTACCTAGAACTGTACAAGTCTCACTACAGGAAGAGGAACAGTAGTAATTTCAGCAAGTGGCGTTTGCACTGTAAAGCAGGATGGAGAAGATGAAAGAAAACGGCAAGGTACTATTTTTCTCTTCTGTCAATGTGTACATGATAAGTAAACACAGAGAACGCGATGTCTAATAGCGATGACCATTTCTTCTTTTTGCAAACGTTATTTGTGGTTGATTCTATGTGTTTAGGCATCTGTTGTCATAGCATTGCAAGGTTACAATGATCTAACACATTGGAGGTCAACCCTGACTTACGTGCTTGTGTGTTAATAGAAATATTACTGTTGACTTTTGTAACTATAGTAAATTCATATTAGGATTGGACCAAGTACTAAAACATACATAAAGTGTTGGAGTTGGTGACTTGGAGTTGTTGCAGTATACTGTTTATAACTTTAAACTCATTTAAGACATGTTTTGCCATCATTAGTAAACATTCTGTAGTTAGTGTGCAAGCCCTCCTCTTTGTTTCTCAGAGGAAACACTAGTTCTCAGGAAAAGTTTTGAGACAGCAATTGAAAATAATTTCCTGGATTGGATAACTGGATAGGATAACAGAGAATTAAGAAACTGATATGCATGAGCAGAAGAGACTGAAAAGGGGAAATGTCTGTTTCAAGCAGAGTTTATATGCATGTCCAAACTTGATCATAATATGAGCAGCATTCTTACCAGTTCTTACTTGTTTTAGAATGTACAGACTGTATGGAAATTCTAATCTTGTCCCACTGTAGTCATTACCACTGTAGCACATTAAAAATATGAAGTGATCAACATAAGTGTATAAATTGATATATTGTATAACTTAGTGAGGTTAATTTAACTTCATTAAATTGTGTCTGAGGATTAGTTAATAGCCCTAAAGGACCAATACATTGATGGATGTTGAACTTTAAAAGCCCTGTCATAGATACAGTATACAATTAACACACCCATCCTTGGAACCTCCTTCAGTAATCTGTTTCTCTGTCTCTGTTAGCCTGTGTACGTGAGCATGTTTATTTTTAATAACATCAGGCCTGTCTGCACATGTGATATGCGTGTGAGGCTTTATACTGAACTGACCTAAAATTGTGGTTTTCTGTAGCTAGCATCTAGATGTAGATGTGGTAAAGTAAAACTCTTGTTTACTTTTATGTTACCAGTACATTTGATCTGACATAATTCAGGTGGATTTTAACTCTTTAACCTCCTGATCTGATTAGTTCCTCTGCATCTGGAAAAATATGCTTATTATACCTGGTTATCTGGTTATGTTTTCTACAGCCAACAGTTAAGCTTAGGCTGTGATGTTTAAAGTAAAGGAACAAACATTATAATCAGAGCAGACAACCAGACAGTTTCAGTACTTCATTTAAAATAAAGAAATACACTGGGAAATACAGTATTGTGAAATGTTTTGTAATGATGAAACACAACACACTGTTTCTCATGCAAAAATGAAGAAATAGGGCAGGGTTTGTGTTAAATACATTGCATTTGGCAGACAGTTTTATCCAAATGACATACAGTCTATTTAAACCATATGTTTCATCAGCATGTGCCTTATGTATGTCGAAATCAAACCCAGCTACAGGAAAACTGCACATTTTAAGACTTCTTTATATGTTGTGATGTTTTTGCATGTCTAGTATTGTTATGTATGTGTGTTCCTTCATTTCCTTTTCAGGGGAAGCAGGTGACGTGTTTCCTCATGTTCTGCGTGTCAACAGCTGTCATTGGCTCCCTACAGTTTGGCTACAACACTGGAGTCATCAATGCACCTGATGAGGTAAATGATCATTGTAGGAAAAACATGGTGAGTGTTCAACACTTCATCCAGTCATTTACATCAGTGTCTCCTTTGCTCTCCGCTGATGATCAGAAAGTGAAGAACTTCTTCAGGAATGTGTCTCTGGTTCGTACTGGAGAGCCCATGCACTCCTCCACTGTCACAACAATGTGGAGTGTTGCTGTCTCTGTCTTCAGTGTCGGAGGCATGATTGGGTCCCTATGTGTTGGTGCTCTGGTTAACAAGCTTGGAAGGTGAGCAAATTTAAATAGTTGATTAAATTTAAATACAATGATGCTTTTAAGTGTTTGAAGACAGTTCACCTATTGGTGAATGCAGTTACACTGAGTTTATTTTCAATTATTTTTATTCATTTACTTCCTTATTATCATCCCCCCTCTTTAAAGACGGAAGTCCATTCTGCTGTCCAACATCCTGGCTGTGATTGGTGGAGGGCTGATGGGTTTATCTAACATGTGCACCTCCTATGAGATGATGATATTGGGCCGTCTGGTGATTGGTTTGTTCTGTGGTCTGTGTACTGGCCTGACGCCCATGTATGTGGGGGAAATTGCCCCAACAGCATTGCGAGGAGCTTTTGGGACACTCCACCAGCTTGGTGTGGTCATCGGCATCCTGGTAGCACAGGTTAGAGTTTGTACAAACATGCTGGGGTCATGCTGCCTTGAGTGCATGCTGTAAAAAAGGAGACAGACCAAATTCTTAGGAACAGTGTTTAAGATGTGTATACATATGTAAATATTTCAATTAAACTTTTTACTTAATTACTTTTAACTTTCTAATTACTTAAACGTTATACTTTTTACTTACTAAATTATGATTAATAACCTCTTTTAAAATTCATATCTCAGCCTTTAAACCCATTGTATGTTATGTACATTGCTTTGGTTCTTGGTTTTAAATTTGACATGATGTATGTATTATATATATAATATGTATATTTCCACCTGAATACCACGTTTTAATATTTAAATATGTGGTCATATATTGATTATGTACTAAACAGGCACCAAGAAATGGTGGAATTTATATTAATAAGAAATATTTGTCAATTTTACGCCAGATCTTTGGTTTGGAGTCATTGCTGGGGTCCCAGGATTTGTGGCCATTACTGCTGGCTTTGACCACCCTGCCTGCAGTGCTTCAGAGCATTATGGTGATTTTCTGTCCAGAAAGCCCTCGCTACCTGCTAATCAATCTTAACCAAGAGGAAGAGGCACGCAAAGGTGAGTCTGTCTACAGCTGAGAGCTATAGACAGTCCAGAAACATCACACAATGATCTAGCCAATCAAAACAGCTGCTGATGACCTCTCAAGTTCAGGACACATAAGACACCAGTTAGCACCTCCAGAGCCACTACATTGTATTCCATGTATCCCCTTCTCTCTCAGTGCTGACGCGTCTACGTGGCCATTCAGATGTGGAGGATGACATTCGTGAGATGAAGGAAGAAGCCATGAAAATGACCATGGAGAAGAAGGTGTCTATTCCAGAACTGTTCCGTAACCCTGCCTACCGCCAGCCTATTATCATCGCCATAATCCTGCAGCTATCCCAGCAGCTGTCTGGTATCAATGCTGTGAGTCTCGTATTTCTCACATTGTTTTAAATGACTTTCATAACCAGCATTGATAATGTCACATTCCTTAAAACTAATGCCAGTCTACAGTTCAATAGTGTTTATAATGAATCTAATATAAACACTATGTGTAATGTGTTCTCTTTGTATATTTTCAGGTGTTTTATTATTCAACAGATATCTTCAGGAGTGCAGGTATCACTGGGCCTATCTTTGTCACTATAGGGGCAGGAGCAGTCAACACTGCCTTCACTGTAGTTTCTGTAAGTGCTCCCTTGCATATATTAAAAAAGTAGTGCACCCCAAAATATATTGGGGTGCGTTTAGTCTTTTAGTGCATTCAGTGATTTAGTCATAATTTAGGCTCCTACTGATGGTCACCATCCACTTTCATAGTAACATGAAAATTGGTAAATGATGACAAAATTGTCAATTTTTAGGTGAACTATTCCATAAAAATACTATAATACTTTAAAAAATTAAGAAACTGTATTATATGTAAACAAGTTTTTTGTTGTCTCACTCATCATTTTGCTGAGTAATTAATGTCATAATATGTGTTTTGAACTATCATATGTTTGTAAATGGTTGTTTTAATGTTCCCACTGCTTTGATTAACAGCTCTTTCTGGTGGAGAGAGCAGGCAGAAGAACTCTGCACATGATCGGACTGGCTGGAATGGCTGTCTGTGCTCTACTCATGACCATTTCTCTTAAACTAGTGGTGAGTTTAGAGGACCTGCCAATCACTTTACACATGAGAAATTCTTCATAACATATGTAATGTAATCATTATATTGACCAATAGGATTACATAGTCATCTTCAGCATTAATTAGAACTGAATGAACTGTGGCTTTATTAGATGCCTTTCAAACTGAAAGCTTTTTAGTTGAAACTTATTAATAAAATAATATTAATTAATTAATTTATACATTTTTAATGAAACACTTCTGCATTCTAAGAACCCTGTGGCACCAACAATAGAGGCTGGACTGGTTCAGAACAGCACTGCCATATCAACACCTGAAGGAGTAAGTGTTTGGTCTTCTGATTTACATATCTATTAACATATATTTACTTAACAGAATCTCTCATTCAGTTTTATTTTCGTATATGGTTAGCAGGGAACTTCGGCAGTCAGCATTTTGGCGATTGCAGCAGTGTTTGGGTTTGTGGCTAGTTTTGAGATGGGACCTGGTCCAATCCCATGGTTCATAGTCGCAGAGTTATTCGCTCAGGGTCCACGGCCAGCAGCCATTGCTGTGGCTGGATGCTCCAACTGGACTTCCAATTTCCTTGTCGGATTGCTGTTTCCACAACTAATGGTAAGAACACAGAATTTAGCTCTATTAGTCTGCAGTCATACATCTAAATATAAACTAATTTTTAATACACACTTTCAAGGCCAAATCATCTGTTTGGCTACTTTAGAATACTATATAAAATATGCACTCCCGGGGAATAAAAGTACTGTTAAAAATGTATACCTTGAACTCACTGTGAGTTGCTTTGGATAAAAGTGTCTGCCAAATGAATAAATGTGATGTACATGTAATAACTGTGATGTCCATTCAATTACCTGAACCAATAAACCTTTCTCTGCTTCCGTTCCAGAAATTGTGTGGACCATATGTGTTCATCATATTTTTCATTCTCCTCATCTTCTTCTTCGTCTTCACATACTTCCGGGTTCCTGAGACCAAGGGACGGACCTTTGAAGACATTGCCACTGGATTTGCCAGCGCTGCAGGTTCTAACTCTGTCAATTATTCCTCTCCAGAAGGCATGTACACTGTGCCAGTATCCCCAACATCTGAGAAGTTCCAGATGACTGAGCTGAGTGGACAGGAGACAGTAAAAAGTAGCACGAATCCATAGAAAACTCCAAAGCCTATATGTGT
>JBAJNP010014452.1:5000-10955 GCA_036877545.1 Yasuhikotakia modesta | reverse complement strand
AGTTTAGATACACTGTGAAATATTGTGTAGCTCAACAGAAAACAATGCATCAGTTTGCATCGGTTTAAGTTCAGAAGCTACAGGCAAAATAAGTGTAAACGGTCCATTTTTGTCTGATTTGATGGGTTCATGAATCCTTGTGCTGCAAATAGCAATGAAACATCTAAAATTATCTTTATTTTTACGTTTTTAAAGGCGTTTTTTAGAAACTGTGCCCTCTGGTGGCGTTTCACTGAAGTACACGAAGAATTTTGTTTATACTGTATATTAATCGGCTGTCTAAAGTTATCAAGGCATTTCTCGTCAGTGGTTTCTCATCATCTGATGGTGTATTTATTGCGTTAAGTGCTACATCGCCGAAGAGTTCAGTAAACATTTTCAGTGGCGTTGTGGCCTGTGGCTGTGTTTACAAATTGGCCGCGTTCCTGTGACTTTCTGATGGTCTTTATCTGGCCTCGTAAATATTTCGAACCACACGGGATTACTGACATGTGTGCTAGAAACAGGTCGACTTCAGCTCTGAAAACTTACTGGCTTTCCACTTGTAGAAGTGAGAGAGGGAGGGAGAGAGAGAGAGAGAGAGAGAGAGTCTTTGTGGCTCAGTCTCCGCCCTGTTGCGCAGCAGAGGCGCAGCTAATTCAGGGAGTTTTGGAGAGGCGCTGGATGTGGCTGTTTTTACCGAAAAGTTTACAAGCAACATGAATTACTTCAAAGGTTTTTCGTTTACTTTGCGCACACCGGATTCCTTTACGCGCGACATGGTAGCGTCGCTTTAACGAGAATATGGATTCGATGAGGCGAAAAAGTTGAATTTTTTCCTTTCCCGGATCGCGCACAATGGAGTGGAGACGCTCGTGGCCCGTGCTCTGCCTCGCGGTCTCCCTCGTTCGCCCCTCGAGCGCGTCCGGTGAGCTCCGGTACTCGGTAGCGGAGGAGCTGAAACCGGGATCCTTCGTTGGGAATATAGCAAAAGATTTGAGTCTCAGTACTACTCGGATTACCGAACGAGCTTTGCAGGTCGTGTCGGAATCTAACTCGCAATATTTCGAGGTGAATCCATCTAACGGTGCCTTGGTTATTAGAGAGACCATAGACAGAGAGCGCATATGCGCGTTAACTTCAGTTTGTTCTTTGCACCTTCAAATTCTCCTTCAAAACCCGCTAGAAATCCACCGAGTTCTTATTCAGATCGAGGATGTTAATGACAACGCGCCGAAGTTTCCAAACGTGAACTCATCACTGGAGATATCAGAGGCGGCCGCGCCGGGAACGCGGTTCCGCTTGGAGAGTGCGCACGATCCAGACGTGGGACTTAATTCCCTGCGTACTTACAGCCTTTCCCCCAGCGACTATTTTGTTTTAAATGTGGAGACTAAAAGCGACGGCAGCAAATTTCCAGAACTTGTTCTGGATAAGGCCGTGGACCGCGAGAAACAGGCCGCGTTTCGCCTTTTGCTTACGGCTGTGGACGGAGGGCAACCGGAAAAATCCGGGACCACCGTCCTGTTAATTAAGATTCTGGACGTGAATGACAACGCGCCAGTGTTTGATGAGCCGGTGAAAAGAGTCAGTCTTCTGGAAAACTCCCCTCGAGGGACGCTTGTGACAAAACTCAACGCCACCGATGCGGACTCGGGCGCAAACGGTAAAATATCGTACTTATTCAGTAAATACACGCCCGATAGAATAATTAAAATGTTTAGTGTGGATTCTGCATCGGGGGAAATTCGTGTTGTGGGGGATGTGGATTACGAGGACGCAAACGTGTATGACATCACAGTCCAGGCGAGGGATGGCGGCTCCCCGGCGATGGAGGGCTCGTGCAACGTCAAAGTGGAAATAATTGACGTGAACGATAATTCTCCAGAGGTGACACTGACCTCCCTTACGAGTCCGATCCGTGAAGACGCCGAACCCGGGACTGTTATTGCTTTAATCAGCGCTAAAGACTTAGATTCGGGGGACAACGGCAAAGTAACGCTCCGGGTGTCTCAAGGACTTCCGTTTAAGCTGAAATCTGCCTTTGGGGAACACTACACACTTGTTACAGACGGGCGCCTGGACAGAGAAGCTGTTGATGAATACACTGTTGTTGTCACAGCAACTGACTCAGGCTCCCCTCCGCTGTCCTCTCAGAAGACGTTTGCGGTCCGCCTGTCTGATGTCAATGACAACGCTCCAGTGTTTTCACAGAGGTCCTATTCAGTGGATGTGACTGAGAACAACAGCCCTGGAACCCCAATAGTGACCATCTCCGCCTCAGATCCAGATGTGGGGGACAACGCGCGTCTGTCGTACTCCATCCTGCCCACCGTCATCCACGGCAGCCCCATCTCCTCGTACGTCTACATAAACCCAGAAAATGGGAACATTTTTACCATGCGCTCTCTGGACTACGAGCAGATGAACGCATTTAAAATTGAAGTGCAGGTGCGTGACGCTGGCGCCCCTCCCCAAACGTCCAACGTCACCGTCCATGTTTTTGTGGTAGACCAGAACGATAACCCACCGGCTATCCTTTACCCCACACATTCTGAGGACACCGGGATGCAGCTAACCGTACCCCACTCTGCCCCCGTGGGTCATCGTGTGAATAAAATCGTCTCCGTTGACCCTGACAGTGGTCACAACGCCTGGCTGTTCTACAGCATCGCCCCGGGTGATGACGCTACACTGTTCAACATTGACGTGCACACGGGCGAGCTACGCACCGCACGCAAACTCATGGAAGAAGAACAGGGTGGGAGAAGTCGGCCGGCGTACAGTTTCACAGTGGTCGTTCGGGACAACGGCCAGCCGGCTCTGTCCAGCAGCGTTTTGGTTACAGTTACTGTAGAAGAAAAAAGCGCAGACAAAATCACAGACCTCCACGCAACAACGTTCTCACGCAAGGGGGCGGGAATAACAGACGTCAGCCTGTATCTCATCATCTCTCTGGGCTGTGTGACGCTGGTGTGTTTGTTGACCATGACGGTCATTCTGGTACGATGCATCAGGCACAAGGGCGGTTCAGGGTGCTGCTACTCCAGATCAGGTTTCCGGTCCAGGCACGGTTACCAGCAGCGCGCCCATAAAGACCTTCATCTCCAGCTGAACACTGATGGGCCCATTAGATACATGGAGGTTGTTGGAGGGCCTCAGGAACCTCACACACGGACCTACAGGCCCTGTTACTCCACCCTGTCCAGCAGGAGTGACTTTGTGTTTGTCAAAACTCCCATGTTAAGTCATAACAACACACTGAATATGACATTGACAAGGAAGCCTTTAATGAACTCAGTCAATGAGGTGAGAGTACATTCATACTCACAGCCAATCACATTTATCTCTGTTGAGTAAACTTTCACCATGGTTTTTTCTTCACTGTGTTGAAAGGCACGTCAAGTCAATTTCAGGTCACACTTTACATTTAAATTTAGACAATATTATCCAAAGCAACTTACAAATGAGAGAGTATTTAACATTTGACTAAAATGCCAACATTAAGTTTAATCTACAGGATGAAACCTCCTTGAAAAACGTGTTTTTTCTGAGAATTAGTGGCATTAGTTTATGAGACACAGACGCCACAACTAGTGAATTTTTAAAATAGAACAGTGTTAGTGTTAGTCTCCATAAAATGGCATTTCACTGGGTTTTTTTCCATGTGGTGACGCATGTTGGAGTAAATCTTGTGGAATGAGAAAAAATGTAGGACAGGACTTGATTTCATTCCTGGGGAATTGATTAGATAGCGGAAAGCTGGAGGGATGAAAACTGTGCAGCCATCGGACAGTCAATACAGCAGAGAGAGAAACATAAACATCATGGAAGAGCTGCTGTTTCCATGGTTAATGTTTGTGATAAAAGATTTTGAGGACATGTAAGTTTAAACAATGATGTGCATGTGTGAATCATTTGCAATAAATGACCCAACATTACATTTAAAAGCAGGAATAGTTCATTTAAATAATCTGGAAAGATTTCTCCTGTTAAATAAAGAGAGAGATCTTTGGCTAAATGTTGTAGTAGAATTTCTCAACATAACAAAAGCAGATCCTGTCAGATCAAGATCCTTCATCATCACGTCGTATCTTGGGGTGTGAATTTTGAGTGGTTTCCAGAATCTTCTGCAGGCAGTCAGTGTGAGTCCGTGACTCAACAGGAAGCAGGAGGACAGACAGATGAAGGAAGAGGAGGGGGAGAAAGAGAGCAGATATAAAAAGAAACAAAAGAAAGGATTTAGCTGAGGTGAGACTTGTGTGGAGACAGTCACAGAGGAAGAACATGAACTGAGGGAGTTGAAAACATTGTTGTTAGAGGATAAAAGACATTTATAATAGAGGTTCTTAAGAGGTTTTGCTTTTGAAATTGTGACCTTGTGCTAAACAAGAGTCAACAAACTGAATTTGATGTGTGCTAATACAGAACATTAAACCATCACTGCTAGTAAAACTGATTTAATGTACATTGGATCACGTTGGTTTTGTTTGTTCAGTTTTTGAGGGTGTGTCACAATCTGTCCATGTTGGCACTCGTCTGATGTGGCCGGTTTCTGCCAATGACATGAATTTATACAAAATGAGATTTTTGGACCCATACCAACAACACAGGATATGAGACGTGCCTCAGTTTTAAATGGAGAAACTCTTAGACTGTTAGGCAGATAGAAACTGCATGAACAGATGGACAGGAAGATAAAGAAGGACAGAAATGAGGTTTCAGAAGGAGAAAAAGGCGGGAAATGAGCGAGAGGAAGCGTGTAGTGAGGGAAAGATGTGTCCGAATAACAGGATTTCAGAGGTCATTCGGTGACCCCGACTTCCTGTTGTGCTGAACTCAACTTATTGATTCCACGCGTCAGAGTCATGTGACCCGCTGTGAGCGGGATATCCCATAATACATCGCCATGGTAACTATGAGCAGTGAGTGAGTCTAATGGACTCTTATGACACAAAAAACAATGAGTTAGATATCAGATTTAATCTGTTGTATGTGGATTTTTCATTGTGTTCATGATTTTTAATCATTACATAAATGGTAATTTAGCTAAATTGATCAGTTTATGTTGCATTTAAGTGTTATATTGGCTTTGTTTTATATTTGCTGCCATATTTGTTTAGTTAAGATCAAGTGTTTCTGAAACAGTTTCTGTGGCATGTGAGTTGGTCATTTGTGAAGCTTTGCCAAATGTTTTTTGAAGCTGTTTCAGTGCATCTTCAGTGTTTGTGACTGAGCCTGAGAAATGAGATCTCTGTTTTTCTCTCTTTCTCCCTATTCTGGACCTCATGTCTCATCTCTGAGTCTCCAGAGAGTCGTTCTGTCTCTGTGGGTCAATGGGCTGCCATCTGGCTCAGCTCTAATGACACGTGCTGTGTGTGTGTGTCTGTGTGTGTGTGTGTGTGTGTGTGTGTGTGTGTGGTCTGTAGAAGACTCTCAATATGTGTGTGTGATCCACATAAATGATGTTGTGTTAGTTTCTTTTAAAGCTTGCAGTTGTTCTTGCAGTTATTTTCTTACTCTGGATAAAGTTTTCTAATGAGGAAATGATGTTAACACAACAGCTAATAAACTGGACGTTCCTCGTGTTGCTGGATGGGCCGTTTGTTGTGCCGTGATAATGTGTGTACAGCTTATACAGCAGGAGTCGTGTTTCACCCTACGATTGTTTACAGTCGACACAAAGAGAGAGAGACAGAGAGAGAGAGAGAGAGACAGAGAGAGAGAGAGAGAGAGGGAGAGATCTTTGGCAGAGTCACGTAACACTTCCTGTCCTGCGTTTGGGATGCAGCAGGAGTTACTGACAGTCGGACCAGAACAGGATGTGTGTCACACAGATGTTTTCCATGAGCTATTTTATAAATTCAGCTTCATTCACAAAATCTTGAGATGATATATTGACCCAGATGTGTGTGTGTGTGTGTGTGTGAGCCAGATGTAAGGCCATAGATTAAAGCAAATGGCCACAAGCTAGAG
>JBAJNP010014451.1:0-10956 GCA_036877545.1 Yasuhikotakia modesta | reverse complement strand
ATTGTTCAAATGCTGCTTCTGAGATTGTATCAATAATATTTATGTTTGTTATAATATTAGTGATATTTAGGTATATTTCATGTAAGTTTCAAAGGTCTCAGATGTTTCAAATAAAAATTAGACTCTCTATAAAAAAAAAAATTCTATAAAAATTTTACTCTCTATAAAAATTAGAGAGTAAAATGGGAATAAAAAACTCTAAACTAATCAAACTTGTGCAGAAACTGAGATTTTTTTTATTTAATAATTTGAAGTACCATACAGATATGAAGCTTCCTATTAGAGACCATGGTAGACCTGTGGCATGAATCAGTTCTATGGTGTCACTAGATTGTTAAACTTGAGTTCAAGCCCCACCTCTAGTGCAGACTGTGCTAGAACCACACAGTTGAGGGAGGATCCACAAACTCCCCCTTGAGAACCCTTTTGTCAGGACCCCGGTCTGATCATCCCAGGGTTTGTTGTCTGTGTGTCATGTCCTGTTTTCGTTCTCTCTGAGCACGTGGTTTTGTGTTGACATCTCGCCATGTGCTTCCTGGTCTTCGTTTTTCCCTGCCTCGTTTCCCTCATCACACTCACTTGACTCCCTTTCATTAGATTGCCTTTATAACTTCCTCTCATTGTTTGTCCTCTGTTGGAACTTTTTTCTTTTCCTGCAGAGACTCCGATTGCTGTTAGAACATTTAGCCTTGATCTAGTCTTGTCTAGCGTTATTGTTTTGTGGTCTTTTCCAGGTCGTGTCTTTGTTTTAGTTTCTATTTTGCTTTGATCCAGTTTTCTGTTTTGTTTTCCCAGTTCTCCTGCCTGGCCATCGACTCTCCCCCGGGATCTACTACTTCCCCTCCAGCCCATCCCTGCTCGTCATTCCTCTTCCTGCCGGATCTCCCATTTAGTTTGTGGGACTCTTTCTCACTTTTGTTGATTGCCTTGTCTCTGTGCTTTATTTATTAGGTAAACCTTTGCTTTGTTATCCGCAGCTGGATCCCCATGAGTGATTGCGCAACAGAAGTTCGGGCCATCATGGATCCAGCATGTGCCGATCCAGTTCGCTCCAGTTCGGCGCTATTTCCTGGGAGCTGGAACGACTCTGAATTGGCTTGGCGGAGCTCCGGACCGCTTCGAAGGACTGCGCAGCGCAATGCCTATCACCTCATTCGCATTCGAGAGGGGGATGAGTGGAAGACAGTATTCAACACTCCTACGGGTCACTTCGAATACCGGGTCCTCCTGTTCAGTCTCACAAATGCCCCGGCTGTCTTCCAGGCTCTCATCAATGATGTGCTGAGAAACATGGTAAACAAGTTTGTTTTTGTCTTCCTGGACGACATTCTGATCTGACTCCCTCTCTCCAGGTTCATACTTAGGTTAGGAGCCCTTCAATGGCTGCTTGCTAACCATCTTTATGTGAAGGCGGAGAAGTGCGAGTTCCACGCCGATTCAGTTCTGTTTCTGGGTCACATTATTTCAGCGGTCAAGGCTGACCCCTCCAAGGTCAAGGCCATGGCCAAGTGGCCTGTTTCCAACTCCCGCAAGGCTTTGCAGTGATTCCTGGGGTTCACCAATTTCTACCGACAGTTCATCAGGAATTTTGGCTCAGTTGCTGCTCGGCTCACTGCGCTCACTTCCACTAAGAGTCTGTTCAAGTGGAATTCTCAGGCTCAGGAGGCCTTTGATGTGCTTTAAGACCTGTTTCATCAAATCAAAATTACAAATGTTTTAATAAAAATTAAAACGGATATTGTTTACCAAAGTTGACAACATCCATAATGCATGTAGCCAGCTCCAATATAAAAGATGTTTGAAGATGCAGTATGACAGCACTATTTGATTAGTTTTGAATAGGAACATACTGCCGATACTGTAAATAGTAAAAAAAACATTTATTCAGTAATTCCAGTTCCAATATTACAGTTATACATTTTTAGATTTGAGTAATAAAATAGTTTCCTATTTTTTTAATAGCTTTTTTCTAATACCCATTGTTACACCAGGCCAGCATAGGGAGCAGTCACCCCGGGACTGTCTGAGCTTGCTCCCTCTGCTTTCCTCTCCATTTTCGTGTTCCTTGTGTTTCTTGTGTTCTTGGATTTTGCATTTTGGATTTTGACTTTGGGCTGTTTCTTGGTTTTTGGATTTGTTGCTTCCTGCCCTGCCCTGACCCTTGCTTTGTTTTTTTTAGATTTGCCTCTATTGTCCCTGTTTACCTGTGTTGACCCAGCCTGTTTTGACCATGCCTCTGAATAAAGAAAACTTGCGAATGGATCTACTTGGTGAAATCATGTTCAAAATAATTAAGCTAGGCATTGTAAAAATATAGGTAAAACAAGATTTAAAGATGACCTATTTAGAACAGTTTTTATGATTTAATGTATTTAAATGTATGTAATGCAACAGAAAAGTAAATGTTAAGTGCATGCATATGCATGTTTTTAAGGCTAAAGTGAAACACTGACATGAACCGGTATTTATACAGTTAAATTAAACATAACACACAGGTGAAAACAATCAATTGAACAAACCAAAAACATGAAACAGAGCGGGGGTGAACAGTAACACAGACCAAACCAAATGACAGACAAACAGGGGTGTTACAATCACCTATTAATGTTAAATTAAATTATAATTAAATGTTCACCATTTACAATTGTTTTAACTGATGCATATCTAAAGATATTTACAAGATGCAAAATGAACATATTTGGAATTAACTGTTTATTGATCATGTTATGTTTGTTGTGTACTATGCAACAGAACATAGAAATAAAGTCTTAGATTTTCTTATTTACCATTAACTATAATAATCAAAAAGTTTTTTTTTGCATCAAGGAATGAAGCTCTAGAGTGAGGATGTATTCAAAATGTAATAGACTTTATACATCACTTATCTCTAAATAACTGCATTACATCAATATTCTGTGTGACCCTTACAAACATGTAAATGTAAAAAATTTAATACAGACTAAACAAAGTCTATAATACATCTACTACACATATACTTCTGATTACAGTTAATATAATGTATTAATCAATTATTTTTTTTAATTAATTTAGATCGGTTCTGTGTTTCAGACCTCTGTGGCATATATTTGGACAATCAAATAATATCATTTAGTTGTAGCTGTTATACACTCCCCTAACCAACATTCATTAGAAAGATCAGAGAAAACATTGTTAGTCTTTGTTAGCCTTGTTAGTCCTTTCAAAAACCTAAATGCTTTCCCTACACTTTAATAAGAAAGAATAGAGAAAGAGAAAGATCGACAAACTTAGGGATTCCTCTATGAGGAAACTTTATGCCCTAAACTGGAAGCTTTTCACTTCATTGTAAATCCTTTACCATGCTTCTTTAGGTGGCTATTCTGTAGGTAGACACCCTTGGGTTTCCTGCGTGGTGCACTAAGGCTGAGGCCCCATGTACAGTGTCATGTCCCTCCTTGGGACTTGGCTGTAGTACTGGAAGCTTTTTGTGCTCCTCCCTTCCCATTGAGGAAATTTCTAATAATCTGTGATCGATCAAGACTGTGATTTTGCTGGCCATCACTTTTCTGAGGAGAGTGGGTGATCTTCAGGCCCTTTCTGTAGCCCTTTCCTATCTAGACTTTGAGCTTGATTTGGCCAAAGCGTTTCTATGCCCAAAACAGGGTTACGTTTCCAAGATACCTTCAGTAGTCCTACAGGTCATGCTTCAGGCCTTCTGTCCTCCTCCCTTTCGGGGGCATGACCAGTAAAAACTTAACTGTGAGTGTCCAGTGTGAGCATGCATATGTTCACAGAGCTGCCCTGTGGTGTAGATCTGACTAGCTTGTCGTCTGTTTTGGTCACTTTAAGCGTGGCCTCTCTGTGTCCAAGCAGACGCTCAGTTGCTGGAGTCCTCTGGTCTCTCCCCACCTAAGGAGACCAAGGCTCTCTCTACTTGGGGTATGGCAGCCTCTAAGGCCTTGTATGCATGTGCAGGACGCTGCAGGATGGTTGACTCCCCTAACAAAACCTTAACTATGGTTAGTTGGCATCTCATTCCCATAGCATTTTGTCACAGTTCAAGTTCCTGAAAGGGAATGTCTCAGGTTACGTACGCAGCCCAGGTTTCCTGAAGGGAACAAGACACTGCATCTCTTACCATACTTCTAGTAACCCGTGCCCACATTTGCTTTTTTCCTTTTGAAGCTAGGGATGTCTGTGCTTTTATAGCTTCCTGGTGACATCCCCCTAGCTGTGTATCGCTCCACAATTGGATGATTCAACATGTGATTCAGAGTGCATAAATGCTGGAGAGTTCCCATAGCATTTCGGCAGTGTCTTGTTCCCTTCAGGGAACCTGGATTACATACGTAACCTATAACGTTTTTAAAATTTGTATTAAGACTACATAACATTTCTGAATACTTGTTATACTTTTTTGTAGCCAACACATATTTATAAGGTGCAAACTTCAAAGGTCTTGGCCAGATATGTTTTTAGTATGTTTTGTATGTAGCTTGAAGACCTTTGAAAACAGGTTTTTGTCAGGTTATGTTTACACTGATTTTCCATTTGAACAAAATTAATTACATTCACTTTAATGTTATAACAAAGAGTCTGAGTCTGATTTATTAGTCTTTATTATAATAACAGCAGACTGAGGGTCAATTAATAGCAGACTGAATATTGAACATTGAGCAAGACAAAATTGTGGTCAGAGTTCAATCAGGGTACAACACGCTCTTCTGAATACAGTTCCATATTAGTGGAACAGTTAGGAGTGGAGCTACAGTGGCTCCCCATGGCCGGACAATAGTTACAAAACAAAAAACCATCATGTCCAACAGAATGATAGTTTTGCCCTCGAGAGTTTTGTTTCACTTATTTGGTTTGTTGATATTCGCATTTCTTATGAGTCCTCCGGTCTCTCCCTACCTAAGGGGACCAATGCTCCTTCTACTTGGGGAATGGTGGCATCTAAGGCCTTTTATGTAGTTGCAGGACACTGCGGGATGGTCCACTCCTCTAACAAAACCTTCATTACGGATAGTGAGCATCTCGTTCATCTTATAAATCATGGTTAGAAAAGCAGGGAAAATCAACAGCAGACTGAATATTAAGGGCAAGAGACAAATCATGGTCAGAGTTTGATCAGGGTACAGCGGCCACCCCATGGCCAGACAATAATTGTAATAATATTGTAATTGTAATAAAATTGTAATAATAACAGACAAAAACCCTTCATGTCCTAAGTAGAAACCACCAAGCAGTCTTTTGTGCCGTAAATATTCTCATGATATATCAGACAGCATGCTCTTTAACACAAACAATTTCCTCAAAACCTGCTCACACCTGCTCAAAAACTCATTGGGAAAAAAACAATATAATTTTTCCTCTCTGCTCTGGGGGACACTCCCTTGTGGCCACAGGTTCATGCCCCTGTGTACCTTGTGTACCTCAGCTGCGAGAAAATAATGGAATTATATTTACTAGCAACGCATCAAAGTTCACTGGGCTGATGAGGTAGCAGCTTACAGCCTCTGGCAATACAACCGTTCCTATTACATCCATGTCCTGTTTCATCGATGGATGGATCTTGACAAAGGCATCCAACAATACAAGACATTCAACAATAGGTTATTATTGGAATCAATGTCCATGTGAAGATTAATGGCAAATTGCATTGCTTTATGATGTAGATAGAATGAGCTTTGATCTTGTATAAAACACATATTTTAAAATCTTCTGAAAAGAAATCAACTTGCAAAGAAACAAATAAAACATTCTGAGGAACATTTACAAAACAGTGTGTATTGTGCGCTTAAATTGTAGCTGTGTTTAATGAAAACACAGTACCACAGAGTGATAAGACCTATGTAGAACTGAAAGATATGCTTTCCTACCGACGTCAGGCATTTTGGTAGATGAATCCATGTGATGACACGTCATCTGTGTGAGTAGGGGTGCCATGACAGCTCTTTTCAGCACCCATACAAACAGTTTTAGACCCACTGGGTGAAGAAGAACATCACTCCCTTGGGTTTATTGATCTGTGCTATTGGAAAAGCCCTTAACGGACCAACATAATGAACAGATATCATTTACCTTTAATATTTTTTTAATTGAAAATAGTTTAAATGCATGTTTTAGGTTCTAATTTTTTTTTAAAACGCATAAACTTGCCTTCGTATAACTCACAAAGACCCTTAATAAGACCCTTGTTGAGTGATGCTTATGGATTTGTGTGCCTCTAATTTCCGTAACTATCAATGTTTGAAAGATAGCCCCGAGGATTTGGAAAGTAGAAGGGCCCTTGCCTTAGCCAAACACAAGAGCTGTATTATGTTATATAAAAGCAAAAAAGAAATCTGGTTTTAGGTTTATTTAAGCATGCCTTGGTGCAGCATTGTCTTTTTAAACCCTAATCATAAATTTCAGATATCCACAACATAATACCCATAACACCTAACATTCAAACAGTATGCATACCAACTAACAGACTTGAGCATGATATTATATGATATTACGTAAAGGAAAACAAACTGATGGCAACAATCCTACGAATGTCTATTTCAAAATAGAAAAAATACAGGTTTATTTGGGTGTGAAATATGTGATGAAAGCATTTTAATACTTTTTAATTTTAGGCCACAGCTAAAACTTGATTTCAAATAGCTGAGTGAAATTGAGGAAAATGTCATTACAACACACTTGTATATCTCCACAATAGCAAATGATCATTTCTTTAATGAAAAACTTGATGTATGATGTAATGGTTCAATTTTATAATTATACACCATGTAATGAGGTGGGACTACTTGTTCAGTCAATCACTGACAAATATTTGTTTGGTGATGGTAAATGGAATGCAAATATCTTTAAATCAACCTTTTACCTTTATGACGATTGTATATTGTAGTTTCAGGTAATTTATATTCCTATTTTTGTTAGTGTAAAATGTATAATGCTGTCAAGCTAATTTAGATCCTCAAAGTTTTTGCTCCAGATAACATAAATGACATATTGTTTTAAAATAAATTATCTTTAGTTAAACTACAAATAAAATTACCAACCTTAATAACTTATAAATAATCAGTTAAGTTAACCTCTTTTAATTATAACTAGCTAAAAATCTTTTAACTTAAATATGTCTTAAAACGTAACATACCACTTTTACTTGGCACAGTTTTAAAGTAACTAAATGCTAAAGTATTTTTCTAAAACATTTATTTTCTCCTCACACACCTCTAGTCCTCTGCTTCATGTGTTTGTAATCTTCAGTGTTATGTGCTTGTCTGTCAGAGATGCTGGATCACCTGGGCTGAAGCTGCAGCAGCTGCCAATTTTCTGTCAGTCAGGAATGTAATTAGTAAGAATTATGCTATTTAATGCTAAAGAAAGGGGTTGGCCAGAGCTGGGAAGGTCAAGGTGGGTCATTACCAAGCTTCTTCTCAGCCAGGGTGAAAAGGTGTCATGTTTATATAGTACTGAGGTGGGCTTAGCCCCTCTTTTTTTCCTCTTCAATCACAGGCCTTTTTGACCTGTGCTATTGCTTTATGATATATTTAGCATGAAATAGTCTGTTTGTAGGTTTCTGTTGATTATAATTTTTTTCTTCCTAAAGTTGACATAGCATTGAATTAGACCTAGTGTGCTTAATAAATGTGCCAGGTGTATTGTGCAGTACATTAGGTTGTTGTTACAGTGTAATAAATAGAATGATAGACAAATTATTGTGTGCAAATATCTTGATTTTCTTTCATTGCATCTATGCATTTGGGATAAACCACAAGCAAGAGAAGTAAGGATGGTACCACACAAAGGTAAAGGATGCTTTTATAGGCTCACAGAGCACTAGTAGACAAACATATTTTTGAATGCTTGTTATTTCTATAGGGAAAGTAGTAATGTAAAAGGTAAGAGGAGAAAAAGAGCAGAGAATTGCGAGAGCTTCACATAAACACATCAAGGATGGTTAAGTAGACGAGATAAGAAACAGTGAGGGAAAGAAGAGCAACTAAACTTTTAAACATGGTTAGTGTATGGTGAAACCCCATTAGACAAAACACAAATCCTATATTTGTTACATATGATGACATGTGATATGCTATTAAGCTTGTCTTTTCAGGCTGTTCTGACAGCACTTTGATTTTAACACTAGGTTCTCTTTCAGGAACTCAAGCTGCTTTGAAACGCTATGAGAACACCTTGAGTGTAACCACGCTCTGAAACGTGTGAAATCAGTCGAATGGGGGATGATAGTCACAGATGGGGTGACTTCATGACCAGGAAGATTAAAGACAGAGCTGTGTTGTGTCTGATTAATTGTGCTACTTCCCCTAGATGGCACTGTTGTTCATACTTGTGCTATGAGAGTATAGTAATGTACAAAAGGTAAGAAGTAAACAGAGTGTGATTCAGTACTGCTTGCTTTCTGCTTCTTTTATTGACTGGATCCTGACATAACAATTGGCGACAACTATGCCAAGATGTCTCTGCTCTCTCTGCAACCCCCAGTAGCTTTTCTGGATTGCCCAGGTGAACCAAAAATTCCCTGATGCATGGGAAAAGTTATTTTAGAACTACTTGTTTGCTATTGGTGGTGAGGAGTTTTACACCAAGAGGAAGGAGGCACTACTAATACACTTTCTGGGAACAGAAGGACAGCGAATTGACAATACGCTGCCTCTCACCATTGATACATATAATGGATCTTTACAAGCACTGAAACAGTTGTTATCCCCTAAACTAAATGTTGTTTCTGAGAGATACTGCTTCATGTAACATGCTCAAGCCGTGGGTGTATGTACAGACACTCAATTGAAATTGTCCGGGATCAGATTGTGGAGAAAAAGTGCATGCCCCAAATTCACAAAAGACTGTTATTAGAGCCAGATTTAACCCTTGAAAAGACATTTACTAACACAAGACAAACTGAAGCAGCAGTTGTAGATGCCAAAGTAATTCCTGAAGGGTAATCAAAGCAAGTATCAGTGGTCCAAAACTAACTCGCAGATGCAGAAAAATAAAAATAAGAGTAAGCCAAGAGAGGATAGATGCATAAAGAGTCAACAGCAGTATTACAGTTGTGGTTCTGCGAATCACCTTACAAATGACAAGTCATGCCCTGCTAAAGACTGCCAGTGTAGAATGTGCGGAAAAATCTCTCAAAAATCTCTCTGGCATTTCTCAAAAGTGTGCAAGTGATCACAAAAGTCAGTTAATGAAGTAGGTCTACTTGAAGTGACAGTTGTTAGTGTGAATGACTGTAATACAGATGATGGCACTCCAATAGGTCTTTTTACTGTGGCTACAGCTATACCCCTTGCACATTCTTACACTATTAAGATCATGGTAGATACAGGCTTGGGTGCATTAATTCAGCCTCGGAACATTTACAAAGAACACTTCAGTTCATGTGCCTTGTCTACATCCAAAGTGAAACTTCTGAACTATTCACAGGATTTAATTCCTGTTTCTGGCTCTTTGACATTGAATGTGACATACTATGGAAAAACAGTTTTTGGTGAGTTTAACATAGTAAAATCAGGAACACCTCTAATTGAACGTAACGTATGTAAAACACTGGACATTGAAATCAAAGGTAAATGACACAATTCATTTGTGCTGACTTACGGAAGTCCAATAAGGCTATAGTACCAGATAGCCATCCTTTACCATTGATTGAATATATATTGTCAGCACTACATGGATCAGTAATCTTCTCTTCACTTGATCTCAAGACTGCATGATCCATCGTCCTGTTACTTGTACGATGTAATTGTCCATGGTGTGTCTGGTGTGTACAGTACTTTCTTGTGATGCTTCCGATTATGGTGTCGATGCTGTCTTAACTCAGCTTGATGACCAGAGAATAGAGAGAACTATTGCTTTTGCTTCACATTCCTTATCTGATGCAGAACGAAAATACTCCATCGTTGAAAAGGAGGTGCTTGCCTGCGCCTGCAGAAAAATGGCATACGTGGCTGTGGGGAAGGAAATTTGTGTCGCGTACCAACCATCAAGCTCTTACTACTCTACTCAGCAGCTAATAGTCAAGCAGGTTCACGTGTCTGCACATTTACTGGACTTTAATTATGATGTTGAGTACAGACCTGGCCCCCTGAACAGTGTTGCTAATTGCTTGTCAAGAATGCCATACAATACACTGATCATAACTATACTGAAACAATTGAATCAGTTGCAATCTCCAAGGGTGATTTTCAGACGGCATGCAACAACTGCCCAGTGTTGACTAAACTCTGTACGTATCAGCAGACCGGCTGGCCAAAATACAAGAAAGATGTCAACCTACCCATACAACCTTACTTTCTGATCCATCATGAGCTTGCCGTAGTGGAGGGACACGTGGTCAGAGGTACACATCATCTTTTGGTACCTGAGTCACTATGAATCACATCAAGGCATGGTTTGTACCAAGCAACGGCTTAAGCAACTCTACTGGTGGTTGAAAATAAATGGTCAAGCTAAATCTCTAATACGGGACTGTTCCACAAGCAAGCATAATGATATGTTGTAACAATGTACAACATGGAGACGATAGAATCCATATGCAGGATATTCTTTTTATTCCTTCGAGGCATTGTCAAGACAGGCAGAGTCCAACACAGGCAAACAGGAACACAATAGACCAACCAAAACTTGCAATCCAGAGAACAATAACAAGGGTCAGGGTAGGCAGCAAAACATCAAAAACCATAAACAGTCCAGAGTCAGAACCAAGCAAACCAACACAGGGAACACAAGAATAGAAGAACCACAGAACCACAAAGAAAGGCAATACAATCCATTGCAACTTCCTGTTTGGTTGGCCTCTGCTTTATAGCCACAAAACAGGAAGTTGCATTAGAGGAAGCAGAGGGAGCAAATGCACCCTGTTAAGGTGTGTTCACACCGGACGCGAATGAAGCGTCAAGCGCGTCAGATTTACATGTTAAGTCAATGCAGAGACGCGAAAAGACATTCTGCGGCGCGAAT
>JBAJNP010014450.1:0-10959 GCA_036877545.1 Yasuhikotakia modesta | reverse complement strand
TGTGAGTGTGTATCTGTATCCACATCCAATCTGTTTGCTCATCTCGTCTGGTTTGATGAATGGAAAGTAATTTCAATGTAAACTTTGTGCAGCTCACTGATGTAATGCGATAGTATACCGAGCTGAGTGAGCATGCTTATTCATCTGTTTGCACACTAAATGAATATATTACATCCCACCCACAACTCGGCACAAAAGCCCCTCTCTCTCGTGTCTCTGAATGAGGCTGAGAGGACTCTTTGTAGCTTGAGGTTGTCTTGACGACACACCATGGTCCAGTGATGAGAGGTTTACGTGGATTTGTGCCTTTTTTAGAGAATCTGTTCAGAACTGTTAGTTCATATCATAACTATGACAACAAACACATCAAAACTATGAACAAACACATCAAAATGTCTAAAAAAACCACCTAATATTATTACCCAAATCTATATCTGACTGACATCGTCAGACACTTCAAAAAAGAAAAGAATTTTCTCTTCACATGATTTTCCAGGACTCAACATGTTGTAGTCTGTTGTACTTGCCCCACCCTCTTTTTAACCATCTGCTCAGTGATTGGCTGGAGCCTTACGCCACTGTCTCTAAATTGCATGCAGTACAAGAGTACCTGCCGTTGATCTCAAAGACGCCTAAAAACTTAAAGCAGCTCAGATAGTGTTGCTCAACTCCTCACACAAGTGATCTGAGATGTCAGAGCCTAAATGTTTTTGCAAGAGCAAAATCTGAGGGCACAGCTATAAATTCACCTTTGGCAGTCTCATAGTAAGGTCCTTGTGTGGCTCTCACTCATAAACAAGGTGGCTTTTTATCAAAGGCTCTAAGGACAAACGTCAGCTAAATTTTAGTGTGGCAGTTTCGTACTCATTTTGCATGTGTGTTTTTTTTTGAGGCCTGTGTTTTTATTTAGTACAGAAGATTTCTCAATTTTCTATTTGCATAGCTAAAGCAAAGACAAAACAGAAAGCCTAAAGGAAATAGCTACATAAAATACACAAAAAAAACTGACATTATTTTTCAACTCATGTTGCTCCCAACTTGTATGTCCTTTTTCACAAAACATTAAATTATATTATATGACCATTTACTTTCAGTGCACAGAAAAAAGCAGGTTTCAAAATTCTCTTCCCGTGTTTCATGTAAGAAAGTCAGTCAACCTGAGTTTGAGTAAATGAGAACAGAATTACATTTTTGGGTGAACTATCCCTTTAAAAGAAATTGCAAATGCATGGGCCAATGTGATTAATATGTCTGGTGGAAGTCAAATACTCAGACAAGCCGAGTCAAGGGTAAACACACAGAACAGAAGTCAGCATGATTTGTAGAGCTGTTTGGTGGAGACTGAAGGTAATGACTGCACTATAGTCAACAGACATTGTGTGTGGAGCTGATGTAATAGATGCTAATTCATTCGCAGGTGCCTGAGGCTGTTATTTCCACAGTGGAGTGATGATAACACAAGCTTATGAAATTCCATATGAGGTTCCTCCACTCCCACTGTGGCTGTAATAGAGAATTCAGCTATTTAACTCTGTCAGCAAAACTCACTATGACGGCTTTCAAATCTGCAGATTAGAATTAATATAACCGATTAAAGAACAAGAAATTGATCAGACGGTTTCTTTCATTTATGTGCATCTTTTAACAGATTTGGGGAGCTGGTAAACCAATGACAATAAAAGAAACTAGTTTCTTTTCAAATGGTGCTTTTAGTCCAGAAATGTCTTTGACTTAAACGTGTCTCTTAAACAAATAAACAAATCTTGCAGCATGTTATTATTTACAATCTACAACAGTGAGGATTTTCTAAAACTGAACTTTGAAAGCACACCATTAAACTTTACAGTGTGGCAAATACTTTTCAACAAGCAAAACTAAACTTTACAACAAGCAAACTGAATACTTTTTTGAACCGATTGTTTTACTGGGACAATTTTACATAATTGTAGCTTTTTAAAAGTATTTATTTTTAATGTTGTCCAATTAAGTGTAAATCAGTCCCCTGTATTTTAATCATTACTGGCAAATGACACTACCAGTCAACCTGAAACCCTCATTTATATTCAGTCCTCCGTGAGCAGAATAAAGATCTTTAGCTGAACTGTAGCAGCAGGCCTGTTCTGATGGCCCTGTTCTCACCAGTACAGCCAACAGTTTCTCACCCATTTGTCCTGTGTGCTGCTTGATCTACTGCCAGAGAATCCATGCTGAAGTAATCAAAAAGGGCTTCCAGTCTCACATGCAGCACAACACAAACACGCTTTTATTCCAACATCTTTTATCTTGCGTTTCTCGTCTAATCTTGTTGTAAATATACACCGAGCAATATAATGCTAAAGTAACTAAAGTTTTAGTACTATAATCCAATACAACACACCCAAAAACATTCTGGAGGTTGTCATAACATACATCCTGGATAAATTAGGATTAAATCAACTCAAATTGACCTCTGGGAAGTCAATTTAAAATCGGTCGTTAAACAAAGTGCCAAACAAACAGGCGTGCAGATACAATCTATTTTTTTCCTGATTGATTTTTGAGTGGGCAAAGCCTGGGGGAAAATAAGCGTACGCCGACAACCCGGTCATGCAGCGCTTTCCACAAATGGGTAATTCTGAACAAGGGAATCGCACAGAGCTGACAAGAAATTCATTTTAATCAATGCCATAATTTCATATAAGACTGAGGGCAAGTAAAGCACATGATAATATTCTTTAATATATCTTGATGTGACTGAAAAATGTGTCAGTAACGGATGATCAATCAGAGACACTGTCATTTCCTTTTTACTATCATAACAGCCATTGATGCCAAAATAACACATGACCCCTCCTGCCAACTACATTCTGTAAACAAGCGTGATTGTTCCTCGACATGAAGGTATCAGATCGCTCTCAAAGTCATTCATCTATTGTTCCTTCCTGGTGGGATGAGCTGCCAGCCTCCACCCGCTCTGCCAACATCATCATAACCTTCAGGACATGACCTTAAAACACACCTGTTTTACAGACACCTGACTAACCCCAAATTCTGCAATGTTTATCCAATTACCAACTGTTTATAAACTAATCTGCATTTTTGTACAGTCCATCCAGTCCCTAGCATCAGAACTTGTAAATGTATCACTATAGAAAACAACAATATTTTTAAACATTAAACATTTTAACATGAAAATGGCAAATAGATACTTCTATAAACATTTGTAATGAACCTAACAAATGTTAATTTGTGCTACTGAAGTCTTGCTGCACTCATACTTGACAGTAAAAATGTTCACAAAACTAAACTAATGAACATGATCTTAGTAAACTTATTAAATTAAATATACTGCATTAAAATTGTAACAATATTCATAGTCTCTAATTATTTTTCATTGGCAGCTAAAATATCACAGATTTATAGTCACAACTTATATATCGACCAGAATACAGGGCAAAACAGATGCTTTGGACAAGGTTAGCATGGACGGTCTGTGAATTTTAGACCTGCCTAAAATCTACGTCAACAAAGAGGTCCACCCACAAACGGGCTTTTCAAGCGCAGGATGGAGAGAGTCTGCATGACCTTCTGTTCCAGTTTTGGAAGAGGGACAGCTTCATTTGAAAGACAATGGACTACCCCCGGACACACACATTGTCCTTGCTGGCAGATTGTAAATGAGAAGAATCTAAGCCGTGGTGTTTGGAGTGGGAGGTCTACAGTTGTCAAGCACTTTATAAAATCTCCTCTCTTTGGCTTCATTCACACACTTGGATGGAAGCACACAAATAAGCATGCACACAAACCCACACACACAATTAGACAATTGCGAGTGATCAATCTCCAACCCTCTCAGTCATTGCTGACAGGAAATCGTTGTAGATCGATGTTCCTTTGCCAAGTTGAAAAGCCCCAGTGTCACATAGTGTGGGCATGAACGTGGGTCAGGGGCCAATCCGAGGCAAGAACCACCTGGGTGGGCGGAGCCCTGCAGGTGGTAGAAAATAAGACATTGGTCTGTTTGTCTGTCCTTCATGTAAGTGATGGCACAGAAATAAAGAGGAAGAAAATGAGAACATGAAGAGACGAGGAGTTTCACTAGAGCTGAAAAAAGAAATGGAAGCTGAGCTGAAAAACAGGAGGTGGTCTCTGAAAGACCCTCCAGATGCCTCCTCTCTCAGCAAGCGCCCTAAACAGCGGTGTCCTCCACAAAGCTTGCATCTGCCCTTGAAGTCAAAACAAACGACACACGTTTGGAAATCTGCATCTGTTTGCCACGAATAAAAGCAGACGACAATCCAAACAGCTCAAATAAAGTTCATTTGTCCATCACACACATACGCTGCAATTGCAAGCTGCAATTTCTTTTCTGTCCACCAACACTGTTGTTGTTGTTGTTGTTACATTTTAGGGTTTTAACATTAAGTATTTCAAATAGGCATTAAAAATATATAAACCTGGTGATGAAATTACGGCAGATACTTATTTTGTATCAGTGTATTTGTTGTCAGTGAACTGGATTTAATCAGACTCATTAAAAAGAATAGGCTGTCTTTGGTTAACATACAATGGCTAACAATTAGCAGACTGCTTAATTGGTAGTTTAAGTGATTATGAAAAGCCTGTACTCTGATGGATTGCATAAATATTGTGTTTTATCCACATTGCTACACAGTACAGTACACAAACAGTAAAGCTTAGAACATAAACAAAATATATCTGATATTCTATCATGTAATACAACTATACACACGCATACACACACACACACACACACACACACACACACACACACACACACACACACACACACACACACACACACGTACACACCTTTATAAAAACAGGTCTTTTATTTAAAAAAGGTTACCAGGGCACTTCTTTGCAGTCACTAAGGGGTTCTGAGGGGTAGTTAGTGGTCCATGTCGAAAGATCCCACTCTCAACTCTTCATGGTGTTTTGGTCCCTAGTTAAGGCTCAGGCCCTCCCACAGAATAGAGGGCATTTCATAGGTGTTTGATTGCCCTCCACACAAAAGCCAGATTGCTTTACAAAACTGTCCGCGACAAGCAAGATGATTTCCCACAAAGATGACTTCCCTCTTGTCACCTGCAGGACAAGATATGTAGCAGAACATTTAATAGTTATGAGAAGATGCTGGTTCAGATATCTAAGCTGAGTAATATGAGCAATGATAATGCAGTGACGCTGTTTTACTATGGTAAACATGGTACCATGCTATGTTATAATTATGGCATCAAATTCTATGATATGAAGATTTTACTTTTACCACAGTAATATATCATGGCTTATTGATTTAGCATCTTTCGGAAAGATAACATCCATAATATTATGACAAATAATTATTCCATATTCCATTATTCCATTCCAAAGCTTCCATAAATAAACCCATAAAAACAATCATGCACAGATACTCATCCAACTTAATTTAGAGAAGAAACATTGTTTTTTTCCCCTTGATATTGTAAGCGGGTCTGTGACATGAATATCCAGACAGTGTACAGACAACAGCATGTGGCATCCGAATCCACGGGGAGCGAAGCGGAGATAGACAACACACGGCTTCCAGCGACATGGCTAATGGCTTGAGGAACCCTGCCGTTAGCTTAATTGAAGCAATCTTTCCAAAATCAGGGATGGAAAGAGATAGACAACGTCGGGGGCGGGAGAACCACATCGTAAATCCTCAGATGGCACGAACGGGCCCTTGAGATTAGGTGAGAAGAGAGGTTTAGACGGATGGGAAGTGAAGGGAGCAGGAAAATTGTGGGGGTCTCCCCTGTGATCGCTGCATGTCAGTGAACAGGCCAAACACCTGGGAACCACATAAATGATTAATATGTGCGGAGTGACTCGCAGGACATGCGCCGCTGCGCAGCAGCACAGAGATGCTCTGTCCCCGGAATCAATTGCGGGCAATGCAGGCGGCCCGATAAAGATTCTCCTCTTATCGGTGCTTTGATTGAGGCAGACACTGAATTAACAGACCATTATTCAAAGCTCTGCTCTATTAAAAGACTTCCTCTGCATCGCCTCTTAAACGTCAAGCCAACAGCAAAGCCAATAAAAATCTGACATTCCGGTTTACCAGTATTGAACTTTTATTAATAGACTAATTGTAATTGACTAACAATAAAAACTCACAGTCGCTTCTTGTGACATTCCAAACCTGAATTAATTTCTCTGTTCTGTGCAACACACAAGAGGAATATGAAAATGCTGCAAGTATACTTATGCCTGTAAAAGTATTTAAGCCTGTCAAACTCCAAAACGTACAAAAAAAGCCCCATAAATGTGGTACATATAACTGGTGCCTTATGTTTAAAGTATTTCTGAAGCTTTGCGTGAGAAACAGAGTGAAAGTTACAATTGCAAAGATCTGGTTGCTGTGGTCAACAGCTCACTGGAGGCAATGATTATCTGTGATCAAGTGTTTAATGGCCTGGGAACACTATGGGCTTTTTGAATCCTAAAACCTTCAGTTCATTGTAACTGCACAAAAAAAACACAACTAGTACAGTGTTTCTTTAAGTACAACTTCTTTAAAAAGTCATATGGGTAAAGACATAACTGTGAGTAAATAGTTTCATTTTCAGTTTTAGTGAACTGTCCCTTTAAAAATAACTGACAGCAACTGACTAAACAGTGACTGGTCTAAAGGGGACAAGTTTAATATTCTGATCACAGGGCACTGTAAGGTCGGAGACAGAGAACGGACGCTCCCACACTCATTTTAGCCGCCGGTCATCCCATGATCCCTCTTCTTTCCTCCCGTCCCCTAATGCTTTGAAAGACAGGGAGGAAGTGAGTTCTGGGATGTGCTCTGCATGGAAACGACCGGATGCACTAACGAGGGAGGCGGCCTGTCAGGTTTCTCATTCCTCACTCCCCCTCAGTGGAACAAACCTCCAGCCATTTGGTTTAGCCTTTAAGTTGAATGTTCCAAAAAACATTAACCAAAATATAAGCTTGTTAGAATGAATGAATGAAGACAGACAGAAAGACTAAAGAAAGACTAGAAAGACTATGAAGAAAGACAGACAGAAATACTAGAAAGAAAGAAAGACAGAAAGAAAGACTAGAAATACAGAAATAAAGAAAGAAAGAAAGAAAGAAACTAGAAACACAGAATAACAGAAAGAAAGAAAGAAAGAAAGAAAGAAAGAAAGAAAGAAAGAAAGAAAGAAAGAAAGAAAGAAAGAAAGAAAGAAAGAAAGAATCTATACCATCAGTCTTTTACATTTACTGATATGCAGCTGTAACATGAGCAGGACAAGCGTGTGTCACAGTAACTTTAATCTGTAGATCCTCCGCTGCAGCCTGAGTGACTCAACTGTGTAAACAGCTGAAGTAACAGAGGCTAGCGTTCCGTCTACTAATATGCAGCTCAATACTCTGTATGAACACAGCAAATTACAGTCAAGTTCAAAGTCCATTTCCATTAAAAATTGCTTCACTTACATTCAACAGCCGCAAGCAACATTTATTCGGTCATTATGAACTTCCTAATCCGATGTCTTTATGGGTGCGGATATCTTTTATTGACGTTTCAATTTGTTTTCAAAGTTGTTCTCGGATAAAGGCGTTGTGACTCAATTTCGGTGTCGGCTTTGGTCCAGACTGGGCTTCTTTGTACAACAGGAACTGTAAACAGAGCGTATCAATTTACAGTTTCACACATTAGACAACATTTCACATGAGGCAAATGGATGCTAATCAAACGTCTTTCTTCTGAAACACGCCTCATTTCCTCTACGCGGGCCAGATTGCAGTAACTGTTGGCACGTTGAGAAAACACCTCCTCGAATCTCCAGCATGTGACACTGCGAGCAAAAACAAAAGACGGCACGCAGCTGGTAAAACAGTGTTAAAGCACCGGGAGCCAAAAGCAACGCTAATATCAACAGAGCGGCCCAATCTAGTAGCAGAATCCTGCTGAGCAGAGCAAATGGGAGAGAGCTGCGCTTTAAATGGATTCAGATGAGTTTAGAGAAGAACTCTTATATTCACATTCATCAAGTACGAGTCATTTATCTAGCCGGTTTATGTAGAAAGACTTGAGTCAGGTCTACTTTACAGCTTATACAGGGCTGAAATCACATACTTAGACAAGAAAAGTCCAAACAACATGTTAGAGGGCAGATACATTCAAAATTGAATGCAATGCTGATGTAGTTAATGCACGAAATGTAAGAAAACGAGACTTCAAGACTTTTATGGCAAAAGCTTCAAATTTAGCACTAAATCTTCATCTAAAATTCCAAATGTTACAATGTTATCGTCTTGCTTTCTGGCAGACAAATAAAACCTGTGCACCTGACGCTGCATAAAACCAGCCAATTAGATACAAGCTTGCCTTTTTAAGAGCAGCCTCGCATTTTAATATGCAGGGTCTTGGTTAAGACTCTAATTTTGGCACCTTCATTGGAAGAAAGAATTATTTTACCCTACCTGTGCATTCATCAAGCTCACCGGATCTCTTAGAAAGACACATGACTTTTGGCTGTTAGGAGATAACAGTCAAACTGTGTTAAACAGAGGCTTTTGTCAATTGTTTTCTCATAAGTACTGCTTTTTCTCACACGCACTAGTGGTTAAAGAAAGAACAATATGGGCCATAACTTCAGCTTACATGTAAATGTATGTATGAAGAAAACATAAGTGATTTCAACATTTCCCTACCATTCAATAGATCTCAGTTAGCCACTAAACTGCTCTATAAAAGAAAAACTGAAAGAAAATGGATGCACGACATATACATGAGCCACATGGTTGGTTTATATTTTAGCCAAATAAGGACCCTGGCGAGAGGCTGTAATGACAGGATTGAAATGTCTGCAAACAGAGCTGAAAATAAATGAATGTGATTCAGTCATTTTCCAAAAACCCTTCAACCCCGGAAGCCCAGTTTGTTCCCTCTGAGACTTTCTGTGTAATGTTTAACCAGGTCTGGCTGGGACATTGTAATCTTTTGCCTCACGGGGCTCAGTACAGTGAAATAAAGAGAGATTTACGGCATTCAGAGTGAAAGTTTACATTGGGCCAAACTAAATTGCCCCTCTGAGGTCTTGCTATTTTGCAAGGTTACCAGTACAGCGTTCCCATCTGACACTAATGCAGTCACAACTGGGTGTATTAGCACCTGAGTCAGGCAGTTAGCCATTAGCTTATGCACTTAACAGAGGCTATTATGCATGCCCTTAAACTCTTCTGTTTGAGTTTGAACACCTGATGCTGGGAAGTGCCGTGTACATGCCTTAGCTTGTGGACATATAAAGAGTGTATTAAAACAAAATATATAGTCAATGTTGCATCAGTAACACACCAGCCAATCACAACATACACACGCCTACTACGATCTACAGTGCCATCACTATACAGTAGTATTTTTCCACTACAACAGGTGAACAGCGTAAAGTCTGTATGCATTCTAAATAATATGCAAGATTTAAGATGCAATTATTGTGTCATTATTTAAAATGGCACCACACTTCTGTTTTCCAAGGTTTTTTTAAACCCACTTAGTGGTGTGATCACTGGCAAACTGTAAGTCAGTTTGGCCTCTAAAAACAAACAGGCTAATTACCTAATACCCATTTCTACATATTACACAAGGTAAATAAGTATTTTCATGTCAATAATTACATTTATCATCTTTAAAAACAGTCTCATTTAAAACATAGTATTAACAAAATAAATAAGGTGATGGTTTTAGAACTCCCATGCAAACTAAATAACGTGTGACAATGGGGTCAGTTTTATTTTTTTAACAGTGACATACTTAGTATGCACAGTAGTATGTACTTTATCACCAGCAAAGTACATAGAACATTACAAATTGAGATTCATATGTTTAGCATAGCACATGTATACCCTATGTAAATAAATCTTACAGATCAAACCCCAGTAGGAAGCCAACTTATACTGCTGCAGTCCCTTCTTTATGCATGTAGGTCAAATGTAATATATATACTTATTTGGTTCATGCAAATAAACATATGGTCAGAGAACATGGACATCCAAAGAGTTTCCCATGACACAAAACAGATGTCAGTATCATCAACAATTTGTCTCTGTATGTTTTCAAACTCCACAAATGTCATAAGCCTGTCAAGATTACTTTTTAAACATATCAAAAGAACATCAACAGGGAACAGACAGTGTTGTTGAAATATCATTCTAACACATAAACAGTACAGACATATCAGTGCATGTAACTGCGCTGACCAAGACATGGCTGAAGATAACATGCTTCACAGTGGTCATAAACACAGCTAGCAGCGATTTCCTCTTTACTTAACCAGTGCTGAAACACAAAACAACCTTAAAAACCACAGCCAACTTCAACTTAATTACAAGGCTCAGCAGTTAGGTCATGAAAATCGCTCGCTCTGCCTCTTTTTCCCATTCCACCGCTATTCTCCTCTCTTGCACCATAAAACCAGTAAGAGAGCCATTCAGAACAGGGTCTGCATCTCATGGGTAGTGGAGCAAAACCCAGCCGGTAAAAACAGTAATTGAAAGGTGCTCTCCTGGTTGTGTAATCATCAGAATTGCCAGGGAGGTTCGGATGGACGACTCCATCTGTGTAGGACGAAAACAACAAACCCTTGCATCTTTTCCCATAATGACGTACTGCATCCCGTTAAAGGGTCAGTGCAATTTAATTAATGCTGGTTGGAATGTACTGGTTGCTTGCTGATTAATGGTATTGTATTACCTGGAAACAGTGTGACCACTAGGTAGTTAGCTAAGGGTAATGCTCAGTGCAGTTGTAGAATATGACTTGTTTTAACCGATTATGTAAATGGAAACCTTAGATACACACTGAAAAGTTAGGGTATGTACATTTCCTGTATTTATTAGGAGTGACCTCTGTGTGTGTATAGTAATGCTATCCTGACTTTGCGATGACAGACGTTTTAACAGATGTTTAATTATTTCATAGCTGCAAAAAAA
>JBAJNP010014449.1:0-10960 GCA_036877545.1 Yasuhikotakia modesta | reverse complement strand
CACACACACACACACTTACCCGTGGAACGCTGCAGTCGGCCACAGGGTAATTCTAACTGTCCGTGCCAATTTCTGCCAAACAGAAGCGCACTCACACACACACACACACACAACTGCACTTGTCTCACTCTGGCTGATGGTTCGAAACCATAGCCTGTGTTTGTGTGTGAGAGAAAAACCTGGTTCTCTGAAATAATTCCTAATGTTGTAACTGCTTAAAATTACAACAGTAATATATTTATAAAAAACCTGAATGCAATTATCTGTTTTTAGCTGAGACTTATGGAAACACATTAACTGCAAACTCTGTGAGTTTGTGAAATGTCTGGTTTTCTGGGCTTCTCACACACCTGCTGAATCTGTGTGTGTGTGGTTGTGTGCCTGTGGTTGTGCGTGTGTGTTTAGTTGTGCATGTGTGTGTGTGGTTGTGTGTGTGTGTGGTTAGATAAAGTCATTCAGGCAGAAAAACAAATCAGACACACAAATTGATCCCAGATCTGTGTACAAACACTTGACCAGATTTACAAAACTACTGTGTCACCAGAGAGACTGATCTGAGTGATCAGATAATCATGTTTTACAGAGAGCGACGGGCAGACGAGAGAGAGAGAGAGATAAAAGCAGAGAGACAGAGAGCTATTGTGTGTTGCTTGGAACAGATCGACTGTATCATGGAGACCCTGATGTGATGAAAATGCCATAAATATGACAGAGAAAGAGAGAAAAGTGATGATGGGGGGATCAGTGGCCAAAAGAAAGAATAATGAGAAACTTCAAAATGTAGAAATGACAGAAAAAGAATGTGTGTGCTAAGGAGAGAGAGAGAGAGAGAGAGAGAGAGAGAGAGAGAAAGAGAGTTTAATGGAAAGAGAGAGACAGATGAAGAGTGAGAGACAGTGAAATGGAGAGAGAGAGAGAGAGAGAGAGAGAGAGAGGGATAAAGTTTAATGAAAAGAGAGAGAGAAACAGATGGAGAGAGACAGTTAAAAGGAAAGAGAGAGAGAGAGTGTCCTACTTCTCAGATGGTTCTCATCAGTATTTTCATGTACACGCAGGAGGTGATTTCTGAAGTGTCTCAAACTGTAAATGTACAATAAAACTGTCCGATGAGATCCTGAACAACATGCCGTTTCATCCATACAGAGCCCCTAAAATCAGATTTAAACCGCCCTGTTTGTGTGTCTGTTTAGGGCGCTTGTAAGTCAGAACTACCACTGTTGCCCCTTTAAATAACAGATGCTTGTTGCCCTTGACAACAGATGCAGATCACATCCTTAACTCTGGTCACAATATGTTTTGTTTTCACTTTTTGCAGTCCATCAGTTTCTGTATCACTGAACATCTAACAAACTTCTTTTGTTGTGCAACTTCAAAAGCTTCAAAAGTTTGTGCTAGTTAGCTAAAAACACGCTTGCTAAAAACACGCTAGTTAAAAAATGCTTGCTTTGATGTGTTATGTAATGCAGTGACATTTCAGGCATTTATAAGTGTTCAAAAACACCCTTTTTAGGGTCACTGTACACCCATCCATCTCTCCTTCATATTTCTCCACCCTCCCTCTCTCTCTCTCTCTCTCTCTCTCTCTCTTTAATCTCAGTCCAGACATGCCTGACTGCAGTCTGTCCTCCTCCTTTAGTTTTAACTCTCTCTCTGCTTCTCTGTTTGTTGTGTAAATGAGAAAAGGTCTCTCTCTCTCTCTCTCTCTCTCTCTCTCTCTCTCGTTCTGGGTGTAATAGAGAAATGATTATGGAATACATTCACATTTTCCAACCGTGTGTTGTGTGCCAGTGTAACGCCTGTGTGCCCATAGCAGAATATCAGCTGTGCCAGTGTGTGTGTGTTATTATCACATGTGGACACAGAACAGTTTGATAATTTGATGATCACGTATTTGTATTTGTTAACGTGTGCTTTTTTGCCGCCGTATGTGTGTGTGCATGTGTGTGTTTGTGTATATATGTGCGTGTGTATGTGCATGTGCTTGTGTGTGTGCATGTGTGTGTTTGTGCATGTGTGTGTTTGTGTATATATGTGTGTGTGTATGTGCATGTGCGTGTGTTTGTGCATGTGTGTGTGTTTGTGCGTGTGTGTGTGTTTGTGTATATATGTGTGTGTGTATGTGTGTGTGTGTGTGTATGTGCATGTGTGTGTGTTTGTACATGTGTGTGTGTATGTGCATGTGTGTGTGTGTATGTGCATGCGTGTGTGTGTGTGTTGCGAGGTAGTCGTGGGAACTTTACCTCTGCTCATAGAGGCCCAGATGTGGTTCGTGGCGCTATGAAACCTGATGCCCCCCCTCCAAAACACACGTACACACACACATTCTCTCCCCCACCCATCGTGCCTAGAACTTAAGACACATGTGGAAGCAATTCAACCAATGCCCTGAGCAGACAGGCTCACACACACACACACACACACTCGTACTGTATAACAGACATGCACAGTCACTCTACACATGTGCCACACGCATGCACATAAACAAACCTCTGACACACGGGCCGTACGCGAGTCTCCACACTTCACTGCATACGTGTACATAAACATCTGATTACAAGAAAAACACACACGCGGAGTCGTCATGTTTCTTTGGACAGAAACCATTGAATGACTGCTTGCCTTATAAATCCATACACACAATTTAGTGAGCGGGAAACACATCTCATTCTTTAACAATGGCCGCAGGTCCTGTGTGTGTGTGTGTGTGTTCAGAGGCTTGAGTCATCCCTCAGTGGACTGCAGTACGCTAGCACCTCAGTGTCTTGCCGGCTCTGTTTCAGGCCCTTGTTTTTGTTTTTGCACCTGGTTACAGAAACTCAAAGTGAATTAACAATCTGCTGATGTGGCCAGGCCCTAATTTATGGCTAAGCTAATGTCTTTTGTAATGTTTCTGAGCAACTGGCCCAGAAAATGTCCTAACCTTCAGAAGTCTCAGCGCTCCACCATCACCCTGGATTAATCTAGAACATCCGTCCTGCAGAACCACCTTAGAACCGGAGGAGGGACAGTTATAGACCGGTACCACCCCCCGGTCATATGATCAGGCCTAATTCTTCTGCTGTGAATTTAAAACTGATCGATGTTTCTAATCTGTTTTTCTGCTTTCAGTTTAACTGCTGTAACAGACGGACAACGGCTTGAAGACAAAGTTCTTCTAAACATAAAAACTGACTGCCATCATGTTAACTCATCTGCTTTAGTGGCACAGATGTTTGAAGGTAACGGCACATCGTTGGTTATGATGTTTGTGAACCACCACTGTTAGCATGAAAACTGAGAACTTTTGGAGAACATCAGCCAACATTCTGAGAATGTGCAATGGCCTGCATTTGTGTAGTATGTTCCTGTCTGAGAGAGAGAGAGAGAGCTGGGGCAGGGCTGTTTTGATATAGCCAGAGTTGCAGAAACAAGCCAATTTCTGTAATTTAATATTTCACTTCTTCAACATCTGGAGCTGTGTGTAAAAATGGAAAATGGAGGGATGACAGAGGCAGACGAAGAGAGAAGGACAAAAATACACTTTTCTGTCTTTAGAACAGCTGCTCTCACTTCTTTCTCACTTCTTTGAGTCCCTCAAACCGTGGGGATACTTTAAACAAACAAACAAACAACACACTTGATTCATTAGCAACTGGGTTGTTCCAGTTGCAACCGTACTGCAGGCGATCATGTGTGTGTGGTTAATCTATGAGGTGTGTGTTTATGCCCCTTACACACACACACTCTCTCTCTCACTCTTGGCAGTCATATGTAGGTGGTCTGGGTGTCATTACTGTTTGGCGGTCTGTTAGCATGCATGATGACATTCAGATGCATGCCGCATGTTTGTGCGCTTGCATTTGTGTTGCCGTGTTTGCGCACTTGTACCGCATGTACGCGGATGTTATGCGGAATCAGGTGAGATTTGCCCCTCTGTCTTGTCCTGCCGGGGGGATCAAAGCCTATATTTACCCCCAATGTGAGCCACATGCACCGGCAGATGCGAATTTGCATGCATGCGCATATGTGATGTTCTAACTGTATTGATTGGCCCTGACTTCTTTCAGCAAGTGAGAGCAGCTGTGTTTGAGTGTGTGTACGAGATGCGGCGTACGGCGTGTGTGCGTGCTTCAGTTGTGTAAACCTCTCGTCACTTTGTGTCAGTGTGTCCGCATATCTCTAATTTCCGTCAGATCCTCCACTATCTTGCCTTCAGCTGGGAAGAAATCAACCCTTTTGGTTGTAATTATAGTGACTTTGAGAAGAAAAGATTTAAAAAAGAGAGAGAAGCGGAGAGAGAGAGAGAGGAGAGCGGGAAGAACGACTTCAGCGCCTGTGACATATTAGTCATTTTTTACCGTAATTGTTTTTCGACCCTCTTTGCCTTTGTTCAGACTCGCACTGACAGGCGAGCGTTTGGCTGCAGGAGGGATGTCAGCGGGTGTCGCTGAGGCTGCAGTCGGCTGCGTGATGAAGTATTGATGAGTGCTTGTACTGGAGATCTGATGAAGTATCTTATGAAGTGTCTTAGAAGGTCTGAAGATCAGCCGGTTCCTCCTCTGGTCTGATCGGCTGGTACAGCAACAAATCTGCCTCCTGCGTTTCTTTAGCCCAGCTTACAGGGAACATTCACAAAACGTTGGCTAATGTTCTCTAAAAGTTTTCTCATAAAGCGTTCCTGCAGTAACGTTAGTTAAACTTTTTATTTAGTTTATTTTTCATACATGTCAAAACATTATTGTTAAGTAGTTAATGAAAGAATAATCAAAATTACTTAATAGAAACGTTTCCAAAATGTTCTTGCACAATTAATAGCTGCAGGTTTTTTGAGTTTTTTTTCCCATCAGCCATCTGGAGAGGTCAGAGGTCAACCTTAAGGCTTGTAGGTCATTCTTAAGGTTAAATGAGAACATGGAGGACACAGATGAAAGCTTTGTCTTATCTCACACATACACTGAAGCTCATTTTAGCTTCATTTAAAGCTACAATCTGTAACTTTTTATGGTTATTGAGAAAGAACATGACAGATCAGTGTCTTACCTCAATGCGCATTTATTTTTATTTATTTTTCAGTCTAGCGAAGAAGCAAAAGCAACAATAAAATATAAATAATACGCAAGCAGTTTGATGATGTTTACGCTTCATTAATGTGTAAATGATTCAGGACTGACGGTTCAGTTGGAGAGAGACACAATAAATGTGAGAGTCTCACCACACGTGTGTCGCGTAAACACACACTGTACTGGAGCTCTGAACCTCGCTGATGTTGTCACAGTAATTGTGTGAGATGTTCGTGAAAACGCTGCGAGGTTTGATGAGTTTGTGAGGAAGGTTTCGCTCTGTTTTACTCAGTTGCCAGAAAGCATGACATCATCACATATTTGAGGCCAAACACACACTTCATATAAATGTAAGAATTAAAATGTAATCCAGACAACAGCTCTCACACACGCATGCATATTTATGTGCAGCCTGTCTAGCACACGATAGAGTGTTGCGTCGTCTGCTCACGTCTGCTATTGCCCAATAGGGGTTGTTTGTATGGTTTCCCATGGCAACCAGAAGGGAGTGATGGGTGAAGCATGTTCTGCTGATACGGAGCTGTAATGTTATTTGGCCGTGTGTGTTTGTGCGTGTGTGTGTGTGTGTGCATGCCTGTGTGTGTGTGTTTGTGTGTGTGTGTGTTTGTGTGTGTGTGTGTGTGCATGCCTGTGTGTGTGTTTGTGCGTGTGTGTGTGTGTGTGTACCTGTGTGTGTGCTGCTCTTTGAAGATAATATGCTAGTAACATACACACATAAACTACTGGACTGGAAGTTCAGAGTGAACCCTGCTTGCTCTCTCTCTCTCTCTCTCTCTCTCTCTCTCTGATGATTTTACCAGAGTTCTGACTCATTGGGCATTTAGCCACAACATCAGCTTTTCTGTGAGAAAACAGTGAAACTTTGGAAGAATTAGCAGTAAAAATAGCTAAAAGAAAATTATATTTTTAATCTTCTGAAGAAAAGTAAACAACGTTTGCTCATGCAAAACTCTGTCACACAATGTTAAGCTGTTGTAAGTGGTTACCGTGGCGTTGCTACGGCTGTTGCTAAAGTGTTCTGAGTGTTTTAGCAGGTTGCTGTGCAGTTGCTAAGTTGCGATTGTTTTGGGTGATGGCTAAGGCCTTGCAATTACCATAGAAACCACCACAGTGTTCTTTTGCAGTTGCTAGGTGACATTCTAACCCTAAGACTTTGATATTCTGGTTTGTAGATTTGAGTCAGGTAAATCCTTAACAACAATGATGTTTAAAATAGCAACTCTCTCTCTCTCTCTCTCTCTCATTGGTTGGTTGTGGCTGTTACTTAATACATTCAGAGTAAACATGATTATGTGTTGTGTTTAGTCAGCAGTTCTGATCTTCCTCTGGGCCAATTAACACAATTTTTTTCCGTAAATGTTGTCAGTCCCTCCAGTAGAAACCATCCATCATCTCTCATTCCCAGTCAATCACAGGCCACTCCGCCCTCAGCAGCTTTAGATAGAATATTCACACATGCACTCTGTCTAAAACAGCATTGATTTTTTTTAGCATTTGCTTTCCAAGCTTCTAAGATTGTATAAATGTTGTAAGAATGTTCCAGAGTGTCACAGACACACACACACACACACATACACACACAAGCACACACACACACACACACACACACACACACACAAGCACACACACACGCACACACACACACACTAAATGGGACATAAAAAGATTTGATAACAATTAACCAACTTCACTACAGAATAAACCAAACAAAACAAAACATGATTTACTTTATTTGTAAATGAATGTTTCTGATTGAGGATGTTTTTAAATGTCCCCAAAGAGAGAAACACACTCACATTTTGACCATATGTCCTCAATACCCCACATTTATTATTAATGTGTGTGTGCGTGGGTGTGTGTTTGCGTGTGTGTGTGTTTTTTACTCACTTCTCCACTCATCTAGGGAGTGTGTTGGTGAAGATGAAGAGGATGAAGAGGCCGGTCAGACCGACATCAGGCAGACGATCAGCAGCGAGTGCCGCCCCCTTTAGGGTGTTTGTGGTGCTGCAGGAACTGTGATGATGCCCCTGTGTTTTGACTACAGGTGTGTTTGCAGCAGTTTTTACCATATTACAATGACAGCTGTATTTAGTGTGTAAACTGTGCCCAGCATGTGAATCATAATTTATCAAGATCTCAAGTATACAACAAAATTACATTGTATAGGTTACAGTAAAACCAGAATACACTGCACAGAATACAGTACTTACAGTATTATCCAAATTAAACTACTTGGAATACTGTATTTACACTAACACCACCATGTGGAAATACTATATTTTATGTGTCAAAACAATTATACTATAATTATGATTGATGCTTTAAATGAAATAGTCATGTGACAACACTATAGCACACCAGTGTTTGAAATGTACATTATTATACTCTTTGTATTCCAGTCTGCAGTTTTCTGTGGTACCTTTCAAACACTTATAATACACAGACACGTCGCCTTACGAGCCTCGCTGACAGTCAGTCTCTCCGTTTGAAGGACATCTCAGAACGTTACGTTGGACCCTGTGAACTTTGACTAATCTTCAGTGACACTGTTGGACAGCCCTGTGATCTGCTTATGTAACTAGATCTGTGATTGGTTAAATACAACCCTGGGGGAAACGATCTGTCAGTGATATGAGAGGCCACGCCCACCTGTGCTCCTTGTGTTTGCACGGATTGTTCCAACACGTCTTTGCCCTTCTTGCGGGAATTTTATAATCTTGTCCTGGAAGACGTGTTTGCGTCTGACACCCTCTCCCGCTTCTCTCGTCTTTGACAGCACTAATGTCTTCAGAAGATCGTGTTGCACCCCCTTCTTCTCTCCGCACTCGTTCGCCAAACTTCTTTCCCTGCAACCTTTCCGTTTCTCTTGCTGCCCCTTTTTTCCAGCGGGACTGCGCTGTTTCTCGCTCCATCCATCCCTCTCTCTCTCTCTTTTTCTCTCTCTTATGTATACATATTCTCACAGACACTCTTGCGTTTTCTCACGAACACACACTCGCACACACACACACTCTTCTCCAGGCCTCTCAGGTTGCTGCCATTTTCCATTTTTGAATACTCAGTAATAATAATAATATTACCGTGTGTAAGAGGTGTCGAGGCTGCCAGTCTCTTATAAATATGAACCCTTTCACTGGCAACCTGAGACCCCAGACCAGCCTTACGCCCGTTTATACAGCTGAACAACATGTGTAAGAAACTCCCTCTGTTCTGTCTGTCTGTCTTTATTCTTCCATCTTAAACAGACAGAAACACCTCACATCTCACCACACCCACCTTTTCCATTTTCTCTCTTTTCTTTGTCTGTTTCTCATGAATTATTTTTTCTGTCTCTCTCTCTGCTGTCCGTCTCGCTCGTTTAAAGAGTATTTCCCCCTTTTTTCCTCCCTATCTTTTCTTTGGCTCCGTTCCAAATTCTAGCGAGCTACCTAAATAGTCTACATTTTAGGGCATCATAGACAACACAAAGGATTTTAAGTACGCAGGATGCCTTCTTTTAACCAGATGTTAAGGCAGCATTGTGTGTCTCCTACAGAGAAAGCAGATTCCCAGAATGCATTGCACAGATCTTACTGAAAGCACACATGAGAGCAGAATGAGGTGAGAAAAATACAGAAATTGTTATTAAAAGAGTTCAATAATGTTCAGATCTTTCTGTAAAATTCTCTGTTATCAACAAACATTCTTGCAGCCATGTTAGTACTACTGTTTCAACAATATATATCATGTTTATTCAAAAAGTTGGATAAAATGTTTTGGAAATGTTTATTTAGAAACGCTTTTACATCTTCAAATGTTTTACAGTAACACATCTGGTGCAGTAATTACAGGTTAACACCCCACAGGGGGTGTTTACAAGCACACACACACACACACACACACACACACACACACACACACACACACACACACACACACACACACACACACACACACAAACACACACACACTCATACTCATGTACCTCTATAAAAGAAAAATGTGATCTCTCTAAAGTCTCATTTGTTTCTCTTAGACAGCAGTGAGATTAATTGGAGATTAATTGGAGAATTGGATTATTTGGAATAATTGGAGAAACCTTAATGTGAAGCCAAACGTCTCATTAAATGCGAGACTAAATGATCTAAGCTCTTCACACGATATTTTTTGTTCTGTAACATGTCAAAATTTGTACCATTTGTTTCTTTTCATTCCTGCTGATGAATTTGAAGAAAAACCCTTGAGACAAAGTTGATACTATAAGAAAATAAAACGGAGAGCTGCAGTAATTCTGCGGAGAGGCCATGAAAACTTTAAGCAATAACATTTTTGGGGTTTTACAGATTTCGTATGCATATACATGAGCTCTGATTGGTTGCCTGAATCTCAATGATCTGAGAGACCCAATCAGCTGAGAGCTTTAAACCCATCAACTTTCTGTGGACTCTGAAACATGGGTGACACCAGTTAGAAGCTGGTTTTATGGTTAGTGGGTAGAAATATAATTTACACTCAATGATTCTAGTACTTTTCACACCTGTTAACAGAATAAATACTGTGACACATTTGTACCGTTTGTAAGTTTATCTCACATGACAGCTTGTGTTTTGTTTGATTCAGGAACTCCAAACGTCTGCTGTGCACAAAACACAAACCACCAAACCCTCAGACATCTTGTGGCTGTTCGGACACAGGGGACACAGATGACGGTAAGTTAACTCTGCTATCACAGTAAATCTCTTAGGCTACAGTGAGCAATATTATGTATGATCAGTGATGGACTAGCAAGTGGTCTTAAAAATATACGGTGGTCTTTGCTGTCCTCTATTGGTCATCAGTGAGTATTGTCTGTTTAATGCTGTTTTTTGGTAATGATACACAAAAATCAGTAACTGGGTTCATAACATAACAGAACACGGGCTCTTTGTTTTACCCTGATTCGCAACAGTAAGTTTATTATAATGATTTATGTGTTAAGCTGTCAGGTCCGGTTTCCTGCAAACGTCTACAAATTTCTTGCTGTTGTGATTCCAATAATCACACTAGCTGGAGAAATGTTATATATCTTATACCATTTGTAATGCATTTATAAAGTCCAGCTAGTGCTGTGCAGAATATGTGACGATTTTCCTCTTATGAAGATGCAATAGTCACGTACGGCCACTAGATGACAGAATAAGACCGTAAAAAACAATCAAAATAAAACCCTTTAACTAAAGGTTTGTATTGATCGTTGTATAGTTATTGGAAACAATATATGTTCAATATTTCAACATCTCAGTTGTTGTTCATGCATTTTGCATTGACGTTGAAGACAGTCGTTGTCTTCTGTGAGTTTAGTTTCATTTTCTGTTCTGCGTGTCTTTGACTTCCTTTGTGACTTTTCTTTAGTTTTTATTAGTGTCTTTGTTTAGAAAATACTCGCCCGTTTACATTTGAAAGAAAATGTTATTTGCTCCACAAACTTATACATTAAGTTCAAATAAGTATGTGAACTTTATCTCAATCTTTGTATTTTTGGCTCTTGGCACCTTAAAACATTGCTTTGGTGTGCCAATAAGAAACACTAAATATAATGGCTGAGGGTTTTGTTTGGAAAGCGTTTATATCGTGGCTGTAATGCGTTTGTTTTTACAAGTTTACTAGAGTAAGATTTAAGAAATGAGGCGTTTGCTGAGTGTGAACACAAGATGGCGCACAAAGATCACATATGAACAGCAAAACTCAAACCAGAGACGCGTGAAGGGCGCATAGGAAATAATTGTACCACATTCAATAGATATTTATTACGTTCTTACATTTTCTAAATGTATTTTAAACGTCTTTTGTATTGGCTGTATGGTTCTTATAAGAAGATTTAATGTCGTTTAACAGCCACAGAATGTGTTTCACAAAAGGTTGTTTTGTGTAAGGAGTTCTTG
>JBAJNP010014448.1:0-10960 GCA_036877545.1 Yasuhikotakia modesta | reverse complement strand
CTCTCACTGAGGAACATCTGGACGTCACAAGCATCTATTTACTTCTTTAAGAAATTTCATGGAAAGCTCTTCAGTTTAAGGGCATGAACTCAGTGTCTGCCAATAAGCCAGAGATCTCAATACAAACTGAAACTATATTTCAGTATATTTGATATTTATAATATTTTATATTTAATGTAATATTTTTATTTTACATTCAAGACAATAATGTAATAACTTGACTTCTGTACACCAACTGTTTCCTTTTTTGTGTTCTTATCTCTCCAGAGAAAAAGTATTACAATTAAAATATTATTGTAATACATTTTAATATACATAAATATGCAGAATCAGCAGTAATAAAGTTATTTGATTGGTTGATGAAACATTCAACTTTCCACCTACTGTTCCCAACCATCACAGAACCAATCATGGAATCATGGGGCCCCCTTTTCAAAAAGAGAGAGAGTGTGTGTATATAGGGGGTGGTGGAGTCTCGTCCCTGCATCAGACAATAGGTGCAGATGGTCTTTAGTAGGGGCTGAATGCAGGGTGGGGCACAACAGACATCTGTAAAAAAACTTCTGGTGTTTTGGGTGCAGGTGAAGCTAACCAACTAGTTACTAGAAGCTAAGACTAGTCGAGTCGAGACATTTCAGTGTAACATTGAATTAGTTTAGTTTAAGTTTTCTCTTAACACTTACAAATTACACTCTTCCTTTTCCATCGAAACAAGCCAAAAATATTGATGACTCATCCTGCACATCCTGTTCCTTTGTCCAATCAAATACTCTTTCTATATGAAGACCCCGCCCCCTACATTATACAGTAAATAGCACCTGCTGCAACTAACAATGGCGATTATAAATAACAAGTATAATAGTCGGTGTCTTTTCGGTTAAGCCCAAGTTACGTTACTTTCGTCTCCCAAGGATCAAAGGAAACAACTTTGGGTTGTTTAGGCTGGTATTAAGATGTTCCCTTTGAACTAACTAGCCCCATTGTTACCCCAGCTGCCAAACCATCAATGTTTTCCAGGCTGTAACATACTTAAACAAAAAAGCAGTCCTTTGATATATGCACCAACTTCCTGTTTCAATTAAAGAAATACATAAACAGAGGAAACAAATGTATGCAAACAAACGGTTTAGTTGCAGTGTCTATTTTTTTGCCATTTTACAAATAATGTCAACAAATAAAACAAAATAAACATGCCTATAACAGGAGCTAAAGTCTAACACAGAAACACGTTCCAGTAATATATGTTAAATTGTAATAACATTTTAAACAGGTGATTAATATCACAGCACCTGTCATAAATATAACCACTAAACATCAGATTTTAAGCCGTCTTATGTTCTTAACATCTTATGATCATTTAACAGAGTTAAAATCGAACGTGACACTTGTTTACAAGCATCATTGGAGAACTTTGGTTTTGTTTTCATACATTCAACTTTACAAGCGCTAAATATAGTATCGATACCTAAATTATATCTATATATTATATTAACCCTCCGTCATCTGGACCGCCGTTTAACACCGTGTGTGTGTGTGTGTGTGTGTGTGAGAAAGAGTCTCACATTTGCTGTCTTTTAAGCAAGCTGGTGTTATCTACTACGGATGTACCTTTTATTGTTTTGACACTCCCAACAAGACACCGTCTAGCCCCCCTATTATTTTAACACCCCCCACTGATATTTCAGCTCACTGACCAACTTACCACAGTTCCTACAGCATTCACCTGAAAACATATGATGCTTTAAAAAACAGCTACACTGTTTTTATGAATATAAGAAACAAAGCTAAATCGTTTAAACTGTTGCCCATTGTAAGTGCATAAATGTCAACGCTTGCTGCTTTGTGTATAACGTTTTTTATACGTTTATTTGGGGTTTATACAGAGGGAGAAGTCTAAATTATTCACTGTAACCATCATACATATAACAGATGCTGTGACATCTGTTAGTCATCATTCATTGAAAATACTGCAGCCATTTAACAGTCAAATATTTCATCTTAACAACTGCATGTATCTACATAAATTAAAAATGAATGACTTTATAGACAATATAGACAGAAATATGAGGTGAACGTCCATCCCCACAGACTCCGAGTGCAACGTTTGCTTCTTAAAATAGTTTTTATTTGTGAATTTACACTGATTAGCAATACATCTAAAGCATGTTGGTTAGATAACCGTTTATATAGAGAGTTTCACAGGTCATAAAGAAATTGGGCTCAAACTTGCGCACCTTCAAAACCAGAGACTACAAGAGGCTTTAAAAACAATTATAAAGCATAACTTTCTGTAAACTAAGCTTTTAAGGAAAAACTGGTGCATTATGGGAAATGAAGTACAAAATGGCAATGCAACTTAAAGCGATAAAACAAGTTGGTCTCCAGCCGCCCCAGTTCTTTCTGCCTAAACTTAAACCTGGTCTGGCTTTAAATGGGTTTAATTCACATCTGGCTGTCGTTGCAAACCACATGCTAGCTGAACAGCTTCGAAGCGTCTCTTCACATTGCCCACTGGGATACGTTCAAAACGACTCACTGCTAATCTGGACTGGTGAGGGATTAGCTTTTGGCGAGTGGCGTCTTACTGCGACCCCTGACCTCACGGCAGCCATCTTACAGAACTTCTTACAAACAAAACAAAACAGCTGGAACTCTACAATGCCATTTCTCAGTTAATCATAGCAACACAGCCGACGTCCGACTGTCATAAAGTGTCACAACGAGAGAAATTTAACCATCATTGCATGAACACAACAACCTGTACTGAACAGACTTTAACCCACCAAATCTCCAGAGCCGCCGGGCCTGTAGGCGACTTGCTGTGGGACCAAACGCTTCAGAAACACAGTTTGCAAATATATCAATTTTCTTACATGTTAAAAGTCTTTTTTTTCACTATTTCTCAGTAAAGTTTTCATTTCATTAAATCTCCCTTCCTGTTGAAATTCTCCATAGATTTGTTCTGTTTTATATTTATATATATATTTTTATATATACCACATTAAAAAGTGCAGCACAAAGATATTACAGATTTATATATAATCAACAGCACTCCAGTTTTCATATATTTTGTTATGCGTATTTAGTAATCTGCTACATAACCAGTCGTACAAATTTTGAGAACATGCTAAGATTTCGTTTTCTCGTTGTTAACGTATAGAAATGAGTATAAAACACGCTTGAATAAAAAAATACCAAGAGCTGATTGGATGTTGGCAAATCAAAGGCTAGACAGGATTATCGTCACTAAAACGTGATTGTTTTGTGTTTGTTTGCTTTTAAAATGTTTCGTTTTGGCAAAGAACAGCATCGGAGTGGCTTTACGAGGAATTAACATGTGTTAGCGTCACAGCTGCTAACCCCACACACAGTTTTTCAACAATTACAGGTGACATGAAAATAAAAATCCCAGTTTAGTTTCCAGTGTGATTCTTACGTAAGAGTGACCAATTACGATCTTCGTCGCTAGCTAATGCTAAGATGTTGTGGCGGCTATAAAAGGGGCTCTTTTATACAATTCTGTACTCATAAAAGATTCTGTAATCTCAAACATACAGTATGAAAACAATAAACAATGCAGTTTGGGCTCATCAATGAGATTTATAGTTTAGGAAACTGTCTCCAGGTTTCTCCACTGTTTCCAGGTCAGTGTGTTTCCAACTTTCCCATCAGGAGAGAAGAGCCAGTTTCCCAGGAGTTTCCTCTCTTCTCGGTTTCACGACGACTCGAACGTGGAACGCCGGTAAACACAGACGCAAGTCCATCCATTCATCTCCCAATCGACCCCCAAAAAATGTGCCACGTCTTTTATCAATCAACCATTTAAAAAAAGTATAAAAAGAACTTAAAACACAAAAAACAGGGTGGGTGGGGACACTCTCGTTCTCCTCTAAGCCTCCACTTTCTCTTTCTTTTTGTTTTTCTTCAGGAACGACGGGGTTCGAAACTTCTTTTTCTTCTTGTTGGGAGATTTGGAGGGCGAGCTCTCGGGCGTCAGGGCCTCCTCAATCTTCTCCCCAGGCCGCAGGTTTGCGTTTTCCTTCTCCACGCTTTCCGCGCTGGTGGTCAGCTGACTCACGCGTTTGACGAGTTCATCCTCGTCGCCATGGTCATCTTTGCCGTTTAGCAGCACGCCGGTGTGATTCTCTGCATTAGAAAGCAATGCATTAACATTATAACATATAACGACATAGCATTTAAATTATACGTTAGCATTTAAATTGTAACACTGATATTTACCAATAATAAATACAGCTTTCATTAATAGCTGTAAATTGTATAGCAAAAACTTTATTGCATAACTAGAGTTTACTAGTGATTTTACTGCATATTAAATAATAAGCTGTATAAATATTTGATCAAGATTTGTGAATAACAGATTCTCTTCTGAATTAGTCACGTCTGAGGTCACAGATGATGTCATCATGTTCTGATTTCGGTCATGACCTGCACTTTTTAACACTATCCGTTCTACATGTGAACACGTATCATTGTTTGCTTAACATACAGCTAACATAGCTGCAATGTTACCCTGACAATGAGCTAATATATATAATATGAAACTAATATAAGTGTGCCATCTCTTCCTGTGCAATGGGGATGTGCTAACATCCTTTAACGTTCTGCTAAAACAAGCGACGTTCAGACGTTTGTACCTTCTTTGGCTGGAGTGTTTTGCGGAGACTGAGTTTGGGAGACAGACTGAGACAGTGTGGATGCATCGTCGGAGGTGAGATGTTCATCATCTGTGGGGGTGAGTGAGTTAGTTAGTTAGCTAGTGAACAAACAGAGAAACAGGCAGGGAGACATACATCCGAGAAGTAGACGGTTGGAGAACATGCTAAAGGATTTAAAATGTGCACAGACGGCCATCTTGGATTTGTATGTTAGTTAAGCCTGTGTGTGAACTATATTAATCTTGAAACATTGAGTTAGCATCTCAATAGCATTGACTAGCTTGTTAAAGCATGACGTTTGGTGGAGTTTTGAGGGTCATACCGTCCAGGCCGAGACGGTGGCGTTCCACTTGTTTCTGATAATCGTCCAACTCTTTCTCGCCCAGTTCACTGAAGGGGTTTGGAGGAAGGGGGTCGCTTTGGTCCTCATCGGCGCCCGTGTACGGCTACGGGTGAGTGGACAGAGCAGAAGACAACATAAGACGGCCTGTTGTGAGTCATTTAACAGCCGATAAACTCTGACACGTTTAATATTGTGCATTCAACACAAAAAACACATTAAGTAATACATTGAATTTACTGTGATTGACAGTTTTGGTGGAAGATAACACACACTGCAAATCCACAATTGATGCGAAACTAACTGTCAACATGAGAACACAACATCATGCGGACATTAGGAATGGACGGTATAACCATAACCCTTTAAAATTTACTCAAACCATAATGATCTCACATCGTGACGATAGACTAATGGAATGTGTAATAAAACAGTTTGCATTTAACTGCCTTTTTGTAAACCAATTGTGGTACAAATGACTGGATTATACATGTATGTAATACCGCCCAGCCCAAGCAAACAACTGCAAACTGTGACTGAACTTTTTTTTTAAGACAACAATCATAATAACACCCAGCAAACCCTCAAATTTACCTTTTTCTGCAACTCCTGCTTTATTTAAAAGAAAAAAAGCTACATAAGACACTTTTCACGAACAGAACTTGCATGCGATGCCTCTGATGAGATAAAAATAAAGATCTGGTGCCATCTAGAGGTGCAGTTGGGAGTCGCAGTGGTTTATGGGTAATGCGGTTCTGACACTCACCGGCGGCCGTTCCACCACGATTCCCACCAGACGCTGCGACTGTGGGCCGGCCGTCATCGTGTCAAAGCGGTTCTGCTCACGGATCTAAAAAGGACCCACATGTTTAGCTCCAGTGAATGAGAACAGCACCCAAAGTTTCGTGTTCATGTTTCATTTACCTTATTTCTCTTCTCCAGGACTTCGGTGGGGTTTGTGTTCAGAGGGACAAACTGGTTGGGATCCTCGATGCAGATTGGAGTCCCGCTCGTGTTGTTCCTCTCATCCGACTTCATCCACTGTAAAAAAAAAAAAAAAAAAAGTTACATCCTAAAGCAGATTCCTGGATTTCTAAAGTGGAAATCCGGTGTATAAATCTCAAGTAAAATTCCACCCTAGAGCGTAAATTCCCAGGCAAAAATCAGGAGTGAAACTCCTGAGCAGAATCTGGATTAAAGTAGAATTTAAGGGTATAAATCCATAACATAATTTTGGAATACAATTCAAGCCTATTAGGGGTTAATGTAAAGGCAATATTTGGTCCTGACTAACATGACTAACAATAGATCCACTTTACCATGTTTTCAATAGTTTTTAAGACTCTACTTTTAGCTGTAATAGGATTTTAAACACTAGGTGGTGGAAGACAGCTAAATATCACATGTCAAACTTTATTTGTACTGCACATTTCCAGTCAACTAACACATGGTTCACTCAAAGAATTATTATAATTAGAATTATTGGAATATTCTGACTGATATAATATATTATGGTAATATTATAGAATTATGGGAATATTCTGGGAATATTCTAAGAATATTCTGTCAGTAGCTACAGGAAACAACCACATGCTTGTCTATTGTAACTTTAAGGAATTTCTTCCAAGAGGGAATTTAGGGAATCCCAGTTTATTTTGCGCGATAACAGACGGTTACGCACTCACCGTGGTCCGGGTGCGTCCGTTCTCCTCAGTCTCTCCCTCCGCCACGTTGACCTTCATGTAGCAGTTGGGAGAATTGAGCCAGCGTGTTTTTTCCCTCTGCTGCCGCTGCTGGAGGAACCGCTGAGGGACATGCGTCGCCTCGTCGTCATCGAACGCAAACGCCGTTACTGTCGCCGGAATCTCCACTTCGCTTTTGTGTCGCGGTTTCTCTCGAATGATGGGGTGCCGGTACGTGTAGCCTGTCCTATAACCCTGAAAAAACAACAAATAACGTTCATAAAACCGAATTTTTTTGAGTTTTGACACAAAAACAAAAACGTTTATAAAAAAGTCAGTATACAAACTATTAATCTTTAACAATCTCGTTGGCATTTCAAGACGAATCTTAAAACACAAACAACAACTTGACCACATTGCAAAAATTACTTTCGCTTTTGTACTTTTGATTTAAAATTTGATTCAATCTCAAGCCAGTATAGTCAACAAAAAAACCCTATTAAACAAGCAGCCATTTAACTGCCTACAACCACAGACTTATTAAAGCTTTTGCTATTATGACAGAAACATAATAGAGGCAGGATATGGCCCATCCCATAATCACTCAATTACTATCTCAATAAATAAACGACTCAAAGCTTTTATGAATGAGAGCAATGAATAACTGAACAGGTTGGTATAATGAGCTGCTTTGAAGAATGAATTTCCTGTAGGTTTGAGAAATGTCACAGACGCAGGCTGGAAAATCGTTCGTTCCAAGTGACTGCGGCTCTCAGAGTCTCTGTAGCAGCTGGTTGAGTGACACCGTATCATTATCATCTCAGTGTTTATTCCTCCATTTTTCTGTTTTCCGCATGCACAGCTGGAGAAGAGAGATGGATTAAGCAGAAAGAGGAGAAGAGGTATTTGGCAGCGAGGCTCTTTAACTCCCGCTTGTCTCGTTCTTTCGTTTCGTCTGCCACCTTTTGTCTGAAACGCTAAAACATTTGTCTAACAGGAGGGAAGGAGGTTTTTTAAGAAGTAGCCGACGCTTTGGCCCACTGTCTTCAGGAACACTTGATCATGGAAGAAAATGTGCCGTGCTAATGGACGCAATGATGGGTTCTTGTAGTATCAAACCCGAAACCCTGTTCTGGTTTTTAGTCCTGAGTTCAAACACAATAAATCACACCTACACACACAGGACTATGTGCGCTAAAGGAGATGTGGTGATTTGTGGAAACGACATTGCGATGTGAACACCAGGTTAGCATCTGGGGTATTTGCCCCTGCGGGTACAACTACATCTATCCTAGGGACAAAAAAATGTTTTTCAGCAACATATACACCGCAAATATTACAGTGTATCATTTTGACTGTGCTTAAACTGGATACTTCCAGCACTAGCACAGCAACTGCCTTGTTGATAGATAGCTGTTATGTATTAAACGCCTCCCGCCGGTTTGGGCTCAGGTGGGTGTTTTGTAGCCCACATACCAGGTTGTCCAGCATTCTCATGAGCGACTCAAACTCCAGTTCTCCCAGTCTCCAGTTCTGCCGGGAGCCCATGTTGACTCCCGCCTCGGCCACTCCCTGCGTACGAGTTCTGAGCTTCTCCAGATCCAACAAGATCAGGTTCTCCGGCCCGCCGGCGCATGAGAAGGCATTCACCTGCGGACGGAACATTTTTATTGCTAGGAATCTGTGACAATGTTTGTACAGGTAGATTTTAAATTTCCGTTGCTTTCCAATCGCTCCTGCTATCAGGTGTCCTATTGTCCGTGTGTTGGAGAAAACATCGGATCCAATCAAATTCAGTCAAGATGTTTAAAACACTGACACTGAACTTGCCATTCTTCCAGGATCTTTCCAAAGCATTTACCTGAATTTCACAGGCGAACTGAGCGTTATAAATATAGTGAAAGGCCTCTTCCACTGTTTCTCCGAGAGCAACGACCCCGTGGTTCCTCAACACCAACACCTGAAACACAAACAAACTGGTAAGAAACAATAGGATAAACCATCTGCATTTATAAATTAATTACATTGTATAGTCTTTATATACTTAATGGAGACCTATAGAGACCACTTTTGAGACCATTACAGTGACCACTATAGAGTCCCCTAGAGAAACTACTATAGATACCATTACAATGACCACTATAGAGTCCACTACAGAGACCATTACAGAGGCCATTACAGTGACCACTATAGAGTCCACTAAAGAAACCACTATAGAGCCCATCATAAGGATGTAAGTGTTTGTTTACTTTAGTTGAGGGTCCGAGAGCTTTCTGGAGCTCCAGGCGCTCCTCGTGTTCATCCAGGCTGCCCTGATAGTTGTAGTAAGCGATGTCACCGAGGATCAGAGCCTCATGAGAGATAGGCAGAAGACCGCACTTCATAGACGACACCTGATGAGATAGAGACACATCATACAAATTGAACAAGAATTTCATATATGCATAATTCATAAAGTGTGTGATGCTGCGGGTGGGTGAGGCTCCGAGCCCAGATTTCCCAGAATGCTGTGGGTGAGCGCTTACGGCGGCTGTGGCGGGGGTGCGGATGTGAACGACGCAGCGCACGTCAGGTCTGATGGAGTAGATGGCAGCGTGCGGGCTGAAGCCGGACGGATCCACCTGCAGGTTGGTGGAACCTTGATCCACAACATCACCAAGAATGTTTACCTTCACCTGGAACGGAACGATAAGGAATGCATTGGAGTTATTGACTGAAATTATCGTCAAACCAGCCGGAGTTTAACCATCAGGCACATTCGTACCTGCACAACTACAGCATCTGTTGTTTCTGATAAACTGATATTTACAGATAGTTGGTGTGAAATCTCAGTAGTGCGCAGATGTTAATGTTTGAATTCTTTGTTAATTAATCATATTTGTTGAATAAGTCACGATTGAATTTTATTATAATTCAAAAACCTTATTCTACAACCTGAATGCAAGAAGACCTCAAATTAGTTTAAATGACTGTTTAAAAAGCGTTTAAATATTGTGAATAATAAAATAAAAATTGCGTCCCATGATATAAACATTCCTTTATAAATACAGTGTGTATATAGTAACATAAAATCTTGATGATGAATTAACAAGCTTGGACATGTTATTCAGTGACTACCCCTAGACACACCAACAGCAGCAACAAACCAGAGACCTTCATAATCACGTTAAAACAAAACACAAGCTGCTTTCATTTCCCAACAGCCCAGACTTCTGACCAGAAGGCAAACATCCTGAGATGAACCGGTGAAAGATTTAGCTTACATTCCCTAACAAACCTTCAGTTCCTGTTGAACCTTGAATAGGAACGATCAAAGGGTAACAGGTATACAGGAAGTTGTAAAATAAGGTCTACAAACTAACACGTGTGTATTTATCTGTATGAATGATTCATCAATCAGCATTGGTTTGAGGCCGTTGCTATGGGACAGACATCGTATTGATCGCTGTGTCTGTGTTAACGGGGGTGTTGCTGCGTGTTTAATCCCCCAGCTGTGATTGAATATTGAGTTGCATCACATGTTGGTACTGTAACGGACCACCTTCAAATGTGTGTCAATGCAAAGGCCTGTATTACCAACAGCCCATAATAAACACTGTAACGTGTGTGTGTGTATATATATATGCTTTAAAACATTTCATTTAAGCTGTTAAACATTTCATTTAATATATGCCAACTAAGCATAACAATAAAGTCGAGGGCTGAATATTGCAACAGGCTGAAAGCGATCACAGATGCACGGTTTCTTTTTACACGTCCGTTTGGAAACGTTTATAACATTTGCTTCATAAACGACAAATCTCAAGCCACGTTACACAACATTAATTACTCGTGTCTGCAACTACAGCTCTCACAGATCTCACTCAACAAACCTTGTAACACGCTTTCAGTAACACATAAGTCATAAACGACCCTAACTGGTGAGCACTTGGCTGTTGGCCATTAAGGAACCACCTAGCAACCACCCAGAATACACTGGCAACCATATAACAACGCAATGTAACCTCTCAAATATGCCTAGCTGCCGCAAAGCAACGTACACAAAAACAGAACTAGAAGAGCTTAGCAACATAATGACTTTTGCACAGGAAATTATTACTCAGATTTTCTGTAGAAAATGCACAAGTTTAGCTTTAACGTGTCTGTTGAGCGAGTGGAATAGAGAGAGTGAAACACTCAGAACAGAGAGAGTAAGTGACAGACCTGTTAATGAAACTGACCCAGATTGCTGGCCTCATTCCAGTGGGCACAGAAGTCAACAG
>JBAJNP010014447.1:0-10960 GCA_036877545.1 Yasuhikotakia modesta | reverse complement strand
GCTCCTGTTCTTATTTTGGAACTGTGAAAGTGTTTAGGAATGTTAATTTGAATGACTAGGCAGCTTTGAAGATAACACAGGCCAAAAACCACAAAAGGCTCTTTATACATTATGGGTCATGATGACACAGCCTCCATAAAAAGGTATAACATAATTCCTTTATCAAAACGGAGGAGTATAACAGATCCTATCACAGTTCCATCACAAGCTGAAGGTGACACAGTGATGATGAATCGGTCAGAATCGGTCACATTTCCACTGCAGTGTAGCTGCAGACGATCACAGGGCTGGTGTGAGTGATTTCTGTGATGTTTCCACTACGTTTGAAGGTTTTATCTTTTATCAGTCCTGCTGTGTGGATGGTGTCGAGTCATTACAGTGGCAGCATGATGGATAGTAACAGATACCTCACAGGTGAACCTGTGTGACTCATTGTTTATATCTTCAGTTTGTATCACATTTATATCTTTGATCAAATCTTTCTTTCTGCTCTTTCTTTCTTTCTTTCTTTCTTTCTTTCTTTCTTTCTTTCTTTCTTTCTTTCTGCTCTTTCTTTTTCTTTTTTCTTTCTTTCTTTATTTATGCTCTTTCTTTCTTTCTTTCTCTCTTTCTTTTTCTTTCTTTCTTTCTTTATTTCTGCTCTTTCTCTCTTTGTCTCTTTCTCCTCTATCAAAGGTGTTTTTCAAATGTGGAAAAGTTGCAAGTTTTATTATTATTTACAGGCCTCTGTAAAGCCTTTTTTTATCATTACCTCATTGTTCATTTTTGCTGCTTGTATAGATATCATTGCTTCACTCTGGTCTCTGTTTCAGGCAATTCTTTGTCTTCCAGCATCACTCGGGTCAAACTTAAGGGCGGCTCACATTTAGATCACTCTCCCCTTCAATCTCTTTGTGAATTGTGTCTTTACAGGCAGTAATTTCCCTGTTCACTGGGTTGATTCTGGGGATGTAACGCCATTTAGACCCTGTGAAGGACCACCCACCCAGCAGGAAGAAAGGTGTCTGGGTGGGTACAGCCCACCGCGCGCTCATCCTTAACCATTCGTTTTCGACTGTGCCTCTGTACACTGACCTTGACTCTGCGTGACTCATTTTAGCCTTGCCAGCTGCCCCCCTCTTTCTCTCTCTCTCTCTCTCTCTCTCTCTCTCTCTCTCTCTCTCTCTCTCTCTCTCTCTCTCTCTCTCTCTTTCAGCTACAGTATCTACCTCTCTCACGCCCTAGCCGTCTCGCTCTCTCTGTCATCTTCTCTCAAGAGCTCCAACTGATTGATCCGCCACCTTCGGCAACTTCTCTTTGAAAAGTGTGGTGTGAGAAATGGTGAACATGGTGAATAGTCAGGTGATTATTCTCAAGTTCTTCAGCTGTAGGGGACTGAGGGGAAAATTACATTCTTGGTTATACAATTCGACTGAGTTAGAAGATTAAAAATGCTTCCTGACTTGGGGGCTGTCTCTGTTAGTCTCTCTGTTCTGCCTTCTTTTGTAATCTCTCTTTCACACACCCTCTGTGTCTTTCTGAAGCAATGATGTCATTATCTCTAACCAGAAATCTATACGTTTTGTTGCTCCCCAAAGACAGAGGGGAAGAGAACAGGAGCGTTCACACTGACTCCAATCTGCAGCGTCAAAGCGAAGTCATTCGTTTCAGTGGGCAAACTGCAGCGACGTCACCTGCAGTCATCATTGGCAGTGCAACGTTCAAACAAGGTTTTTAAACACTCCCCCCATTCGCTATTGGTCAGATAATTTGAAGGTCCAGCCCCTCATTTTCTTTTTAGCTGTGCTGTGTTGTGTTGGTCCTAAAAGTTTGGGTTTTTTTTAGGAGTGGCACAGTGTATATATAATTAAGGATTATCATCATACAACTTAATTACTTACAGCTGTCTCTGTATATTTAGCTGGGAGAAAGTATTTCGCCAGTGAAAAATTAACTTTATGCAAACGAGCAGCAACATAATGTGGCGACGGCCAATGGCGGTGCACACATGGGAGGTCATGTGATCTTCCTCATGATACTGTGGGATGTTGAAATTTAGTTAGAATGTCTACTTGAAATGAACAGTACAGCAGCTCGGTGACCTTCAGCGATTTTATTGCTGTCGGTGTGAATGCACCTTTAGGGTTAGAAAAATATTACAATGAAAATCTTCTGATCCGTCAACACGCTGTCATCCCTGAATTCCTCCGCTTCTATAACATTTCTTTAATATTGCCGGTGTCATCGTGTAGCCTTCATTTTACAGTTCTGATATTGTTCTGATATTGGTTTGTTTAGTTTCTGTATTGTACCTGTCAGTAGCTCAAAGAAACAGTGACAACATATCAGCTTTGATATTTCACTGTCAAATTACAAGTTGATTCAAGTCAATTTATGAGTCGTTTTGTTTTTTAGGAGATGCTGGGATTTGCTCCTCTCAGTTTACAGTTGTTCTTAACCCGTGATTTCGTGAGTCTAATTAAAACATTTCCTGTAAGGTCTGATTCAACCTGAAGCTTGTTCCAAACTCAAATGGAAATGTCATCACAGTGAAATTTAATTAAGGCAGCATCCCCACAGGGAATTTACATTGTTATTGCATCCTCACGCTTGTAGTCATAAACACGCAGTTAGCAAGACACTTCTATAATTAACAAATGCAAATGTCTCGCATTTCCACATACACACCGTGCATGTGTGCATTTCATACGCTTGGCTTGTTGAAATGCTCTGTTTTGATCCTGATCGCGCTGTCAGAGTTTATTATGCAATAAGGACCGGCCGACTGTGTAATCTTTTTCATGGTTATTGAATAAAAGTTAACATGAAACATGCCAAAGTATTCAGATAACTCAAGTAACCTTTCCACCAGATAAATACCAGCATGATCAGATGAGTAATGCAGGTATTCTGTAGCTGTGACAACAGTCTGGTATCTACACTTTACTCTGTTAATTCTAAATCATTTATGCTGCATTTTGCCTTTCATATTTAGTGTTTATTTTAGTGTCTTAATCCTTGCTGATTAATTTATCTTATTGATATGCAATATGGACTAAATTTCATATGAATATTTCTCTTATATATGCTAATGTCAGGATTTAAAAAATAAATAAAAATAAAGTGGAATAGATTGCAATATAAATTGGTAGATTGCCACAGACATTTTGTGAGGTCTTCTGTGCAAACGGTTGATTCAGTTCCAATTTAAATGTTACATGAAGTCAATATAACAAGCTGTGCATACAATGCATTCATGTATTGGTCATTCTTCAGTTAGCAATGACAGACAAAACATACATCAGACACTTAGAAGTATTATTAACAGAGTATGTTCTCCAGTTCCAAACCCAGAACATTCATCTGAGTGTTTTACCTCCCAGCCAGCAAACACAAGCGTGTTGCGTGTAGTACGGACTGACCCACATACCCGCGTCCTCCGCTGGAGTCTGGTTGATAAACTCTGAGCTCTTTGTGTGACTGGGTCAGGGTATCAGCTCTAAACTGACACCACATACATCAGTGAGACCACTGCTGATAAAAAGTTCAGCCCGGTCGTTCTGATACTGTCTAATAGAGTCTGCTGTGCAGTGGGTTATACGCTAAACTGCTCTGGGGACAGTTGATGGAGTGCGTGTCCTTTAGATTAGCAATTTAAATGACTGTGAGGTTTGAATCATTAATCTGTATGTAAATTCTTAAAAGCAGATGTCAATGGAAAGAAATGAGCCCTGCAGGTGTGATCGTATGTGATGGACATTGCTGAAACTCTGAAAGCATTCATGGTTGGCAGAGAGAGATCATTTAAATGTTAATGTAAATGATGCTATATAAAGACAGTGAGATGCATAGAGTGATTAGTAATTAAATGACCTGCTGATTCCATTTTAAACCGTTTTCATGGCTGAAATATGAATAGCCATATTGATTTGCTTTTCCCTGCTGGTATCACACACAAAAAACTGACTGACTGACTCAAAAGGGAAGTAAAAAGGCAGTAATAATTTGCATCTTTGGCATAAAAGAAAAGGTTTCAGTATTTGACTTAGTGTTTATGTTTCACACACGCACACCAACCGCACTTTCTTTTTAGTGAGTCGACTAAAGCGTTTTCTAGCTGTACATTGGGGTCTTGTCCCTGTTTTGTGTAAATTTGTATTTACTATTTTGATTTAAACTAGATTTTATGACAGTCAGGTTCTCACTCCCAAAACCATTTTATAATTTATGGATATCTAAGTGCAAACTCTGAAATGGTGTTATTTTCAGTACAGATCCTGGGGGTGTAAAACGATGGTGAATTTGTGAAGAGTTTTTGGGTGAGAGAACGAAACTCTTAATATTGTGATTCAGTCTTAAGGTTGGACTGAGAAATGACTAAATAGTAGAGACTGTTTATTTTAATAGTTTTAGACATTAATAAAGCAAGGAAGCAGTTTTCTATCTCTAGTCATGTTGTGTAAATTGTTCCAGTGCTACTCGGCGAAGATCTGCGTGGCCATCATGTCCTGTTCTGTGATTGGCTAATGAAATGTGACTTGTCCTTGAATCTTGAGTCATACGCAGAAGAGACTGTGTTTATCCCTCCACTTTTCTGCCATCACAGTGTCTGTAACAATCTTGATACAATATTAATGTTTCTTACCTTCATTCTCTTTCAACTTTTCTTTTTTCTGGGCATTTGGCTTCAAAGCCTGCTGTCCCTTATCACTGTCACAGAAAGAGTTAGTGGGGAAATACAGTTTGATAAAAGTACTATACAGGCCCAGGCAGAAAGCATTAATACGTCATACACTCATTTCACAGCTTTGAGGTGAAGTGAACTCGCACTATTTGTGATACAGGGGTGTCATTATATACTGGTATTGACATTAACTCCAGTGATATTAATAATAATTAAAGTATTAACGCTAAAAGTATAATAATATAGTGAATAATTCAGTACCAGTGTCTGGTTGACACTCTGTCCTGGTAGGTGGTGCTGTGAGGTACCAGAGCACCCATTTATCATTTAAATACTTAAGAGCTTCAGTGATTATAAACTTTCTCCATTTACTCATATTCTGAACGATTCATTGGCCATAAAAAGGGGAAAATAGCAATAAAATTAAAGATGAATTTATAGCATTACTATAGCCATCATTACATTATTGTTTAATATTTAAATTTCAATAGATTCTGCAATAATTCAGATAGCATTAATTCTTTTGGCTATGATAACCGTGTAGTAGAGTCTGATACTGTGACAGCCCCATTGTGATGTAATGGTCTCTACTAAAGATTATATAATGCTCTGTAGCTTTGATGGATTGCGTTTGTTTATGCTGTTGCTCTCATAGAGAATGCATGTAGCAGGGCCATGCTACTTCCTGTATTTGTAGACCTGATGTTCACCAGAGAAATGCCGTATGAGATGAGATGAGTCTGGAGGTAATTGTGTCGCAGCTATCTGCAGATAAGCTAAATTGGATTTTATTAAAGACAACTTTTCTTTTGAACATTTTTTGGGGGAGATAGAAGAATTTCATTATGGTACCGGGCTGTTGAACATCTCTGAAAAAAGGCAGGAGGCAGAGCTGAAATAATTGAATGTGAACTATCCATTGAATTGCATTAGATTCTCCTATGAAGGGGATTTTTAATAAAGGGAAAGAGTGTAGAACTGTTACGTGGACAGACAAAAATCTGTGACCTCAGCATGTTTGTTCCTGTCTTCCAAAAGTCAATAATCATCACGGCTCAGACCCACTGGACCGTCTGGCTTCTCACAGTTCAGGAAATGGTGACGTATTTATTCTATAAAAACACAAATGTATTCTGACCATAAAACCAGTGCCCTGTTGTAACCAGTGCCCAGTTTCTATTTTATCTGTTGAGTATAATGGCCTTTGAGAAGGAACGTCAACTGTGATGAGACTTTTTGGGTCATTTCAGAGATGCCAGTGATGTGTAAATGCCTCCTCTTGAAACACAGAGAAAAAGTTAGAAAGATTTCCTAAAACATCAGGGCTAATACATTTTCTGCTTCACTGAAGAGGTGAACGCACATTTAATAGCCCTCCACACATCCACTATAAACCACCTCACACCTTCAAGCCATTCTGTCTCGTTCTAATTGAATGTTTTGAATTTTGCTGTTTGACTGCATTAGTTTGTAGCTCTGCACACCTGTATCAACTAAGAAAGTAATAGTGACAATAATGGCATCTTACTGTATCCTGATGAGGTGTTTTTAAAGCTGCAAACGTAACTTATATTAGTTAAAATGGAACAAATATCAGATATTGTGCGAGCGTATCACAGATCAGTGTTTGAAAAGGTGTTTAACTTGTATTTGCAACAGTGATTTGTAACAATGATTTATATTTAAGCTGGTGGCTCTGATTTTCTTGATGTTTCTCTGATGTTAATTTGGCTTAGTTTGACTTCAACATATTTAATATGACAGAGTAAAACAAGCTAACCTGCAATTTTATGTTTCAAACAGAGATGGCGATAGAGAGGCAAGTGTCACAGATTGCAGCAACAATTCAAATACAACCTTGTTTTTCTGTACTTTATTTCAGAATTCCACATTTATATTAATGAAAGCTGTTTTATAGCGACTTCATAAATACATGTGCGCTACAATTTATGTTCTGTAGCTTTAATTAAATTGCAGTCAGTTCTGAACCTCCTTGACATTTAATGTACACCTGTGATGTCTCAGGAAGCAGTTAATAGGACGGGAACCATTGGTGGTTCAGTCCTGTTAGCATCATTACAGAGAGCCCTCAGGCTGCTTTTCACACAGTTTTATTGGCTTCTCCTCGCCTGTTTCTCTCCCTCACTCTTTCCTTCAATTTCTCCTTAAACAGGTCCTGAATTGTCTGTCAATTGTAGGATTTAAATGAGAGAACGGCCCGGCTTTCTTCTAAAGGTGTTACATAATTGATCAGTACATGGTTTAGGGCGCTGGTCATTTTCTCATCCCTCCATCTTTTATTTAGCCCGGTGGGCCTTGAAAACTCTGGAAAGTTGTACCGCTCCATTAGAAGAGTTGATCTTACTTTTCCAGACCCAGTCATAGGCTGTGAGACCTGAATGCACAATTAGATTTTCCTGGTAAAGCGAGTGACTGTAGGCTAGTCTGTACTTGGTTGGAGGATTTTTAATTTGGACTTTTTGAAAACATCTTTTGATAGAAGTTAATAGAAGAAAATGAAGCGCTTGGGGTCAACGCCACAGGGGCCCTCCAGGGACCGTGGCCCCCTCTGCCAGACCCTCTGTGACTGTGCCAAAATGTTGTATTTGACCTAACTGATATACATCATTGGTTCTATTCATTTAACAGTTGTGGTATGTGACTGGATTTTAAAACCCCATTCATTTTATAATTATTTTTCCTCAGGTCTCTTTGCGTTACTTTGTCGACCCCCCCCCTCCCTACTTCAGCTGATATCTGGTCCTCAACACAGAAATAGAATAAGTGTTCTGTCCAGTTAAAAGCCTCTTTATCCACCGCAAGCCAAAATGGAGGAGGGGTGATAATAGTGTTGTGCAGTACAGGTTATGTTAACTTGATCGCTAATTTAAAACTTGCTATTGTTCTATAGCTTTAAACTTTAATTTTTACCCAGCAAGCGTTTCTGTGATTTTAGTTTAGTTTTAGCTAAATGGAAATGGAAAAATATCATTTAACATTGAATGGGCCATGCATATGCATTTCTTACAAAGCGATGAATCACTGTATCTCTCAGAGAGCCGCAATCGAACGCAGCCACTCGTTTTAGCAGCGTTACATTTATTAGAGTAAAATGACGAATGCGTGGCCCTCAGAAATGCCCAAATGCCCTGTAAGTAATTCATCCTGATGCTGGCTTGTGATTGGACCTCTGGCTAAGTGCTCTGCTTGAGAGCTGGACAAAATGAATGTGTCATTCTATCAGTCCAAATGTAACTAAAGCAATAGTTATGCTGTATGCAAGCAGATATCTCCGATAGCATTTTAATAGAGCAATGAATATGTTCTATATTCTAGCACTTTACTTTTCATTAGGTGACTGTATATTTCTGTGACATTTTTTAATGTAGTGCTTTTATGCATTTCATAATAGATACCGGTTGTCATGGCGATGTCTGATATGTTAAAGGATGCTTGCATTGGCTGATGTGCCAACACAACCTTAAAATATTGTGCTACTGAGTTATTTTTTATTTTAAATAAACACAGTTAAAATAGGATGTCCAGTGTACTGATACATACCTCAAAACAACCTATAATGGTGGAGCATTGCGTTAGCAACGCAAAGGTTGTAGGTTTGATCCCAGGGAATGCAAGTGCTGATATAAAAAATATACATTGAATTCACTGTAAGTCGCTTTGGATAAAGGCGTCTGTCAAATGAATAAATGTAAATTAAAAAGCCCTTCTTGCATTCAATTTGACCCTGATGTTTAACATTGAATTGTATATTATTATCATCATTAAAAACTACAGTTGTGACATTGCTTAGGAAAGGAGGGATTCTGGTGTATTTGCAATGCAAAGTTCTGAAGCCTTTTTCATTGGAAATGTGAAGATTATAAAGGTCAGGATGATCTTGAGTGCTTGATGCTTGTAAATCAAAGTACTTTGGAAGATTAGCGCTGCCTCGAGAGGCCTAATAATGATAGGTAGTCATTTTCTGCAAAATTTCACAATTAGCTTTCAGGCCCTGCTGTGGGCAGTATGGAGCGATGCGCGTTTCAACATGTGATTTCGCTTCCTGAGAACACAGAGACTGGATTACTCTTGACATGCAAAGGGCAGCAAGCTTGTTTTTCCTGCCGCTTTGATTACGTGTGATGTCAGAATGCACAGAGGATGACTGTTACCTCAGTGATATGAATTATTAACCCCTGTATAATATACTGAAGATCCAAATTTTAAACTTTTTGACTAATTATTTATTATTATTAAGATTGTATATTTGTCTTTTTGGTGTTTATGATCCATAAGCTGTTTTTTCACTGGAATTATTGTTCCAAATGTGTTATTTTTGGAAAGATGGGTAAATCTGTTACCCTGATATAATGTTACTGGATGAAAGTTTCCCCTCTTTTTATTTGTTAGGATTTACTTTTACTTTTTCCATCCAAGAAATGTCACAGTTCAGATTATTGTTTGTTTTTCCATCATGCGGATGTTTGACATTTACTGTATATGGAACAGTGGCTAAAGGTTTGCAGTTTGAAAAGGAAGAAAATTAAATTTTGTTCAGTATTTTTAAAGGTGTTTTTTTTCTATTTTAGGATATTTGGTTGTGTTGCTGCTAAGTGCTTCAAATATCCTCTAAATATCTTTTGAATACTTGATGTTACAAACCTTTAACATTCATGTCAACTTCTGATGGTAACTACTGTTGAAGATGAAAACTGACCATTTTTGACACAAAATGAGTTCTTGGTAACATTTTGACATTCTGTAAATTATTTATGCCTTTTTGATTTGCTTTTTTGTTACTTTGTAGTGGTAGAAAAGAGCGTAAAGCTATTAAAAGACTATTAAATACAAGTTTTTTTATTGGGTTAATAAACAAAGTTTGCCCTCAATAATCTCTTAGACAGTGAAAAACCTTGAATGAATAATTGGTTGAGAACCTCTGTGATTAAATGGCAAGTAGCCTAATGAGTTTCATTCATGTTTAGTGTGTTGAAGGGTTGCGGAAAGACAAGGCTGCTCAAAGTTGGCAATTGGATATTTGAAGTGTCTACAAGCGTTGAACTGCAAAAAGTCAAAGCAACATAAAAGACGTCTTTTGAAGGATTTGTGAAGGTTACCAACTGCTAGTGAGCAATTGTTATCATCATTAGAGAGCAATTGACTTTGGCAGAGGATGGCAGTTATGCCTTATGACTCAAAGCTGTGCGTAAAAGCATTTTAATTAAAGTTTTAACACTTTCAAAACTCAATGTTACTACAGTAACATAATGGACAGGCCACATCAAGATACAGCTGTATTATGACGACCCTTTCCATGCCTTTTATGTCTTTTTTTTCTTCATGATGACAGGAACAGATCAAGACAGGCTAGATTCAAACCTGATACCCCCGTGTTAGCACCACAGCACAACGACACATGCCCTAACTGCTAACCCACGGCTCCATCATAGCTTTTTTGTACATTTTCTGTGTTTAACAACACAGCCCACCCTAATTGAATGCAAATATGTATTATAAACCTTTTACCAATTAAACTCACTTAAGCCTTCATGAGATAACTTGTTAAGATGTACACACCTTTCCTCAGGTCAGCTTGACCTTGCCACCTCAGACTACAAGAGTTTTTTCCTTGCTCTGGTGATTCAGTCTCCCAACAGTCTTTTCCTCTCTCCGCTCTAATTAAGATGCTCCCGTGGGCACGCTGACTGCAGTGTTGTCTAAGCACTCGCCTTTGCTTAAACAGAGACGGAAGCAACATTGTCTGTTGTTCACACAAAGAGAAAAATCCATTTCTGTGCCAGTCTTTTTAAATACACTGAATCAATCGGATCTTTCCTGGCAAGATTTCTACAGAGCTATTAGTTACATTTATTATTAGGCATGAATCATTGATGTGGCCTTGATATGATGATAATGATGGTTCTAGATATTTGCTTGCCCAGCATGATGAATTTAATTACATTTTCTCCGGTTTCACCCTTTAAGTGTAAAGTTTCTTGGCCATGAGACGTTGAGCTTGGAGAATCATCTACTCACGCTAACTAGAACACAGTATTCTGCAGCTGATCTTAGTTTAAACATATCAAACATTGTCTTTTGGGTATGTTTTCCTCTTTTTTTCCTTTTTTAGTCTTCATTTTGAGATTAGTCTTGTTTTACTCTTTAAAGGGATAGTTCACCCAAAAATGAAGAATTTTGTCCTTCACCTTATGAGAAATGTATGAGAAATTATTAATTTTGTTGTTTGCTTACCATGTGTGTGTGTTTGTGTCTGTCTGTCTGTAAGTGTGTGTGTGT
>JBAJNP010014445.1:0-10963 GCA_036877545.1 Yasuhikotakia modesta | reverse complement strand
GTGTTTCAGGCAGCTCACATGAACAAGGCCGGCGGTGTGTACGACACTCAGGGAGGGAAAGCAAAGAAGAAGTCAGGCCTGATGCTCCACTCTGACCCCAGTATCCTCGGTTAGCCGCACACATGCATAACAATCACGCACCGCGCTGCCCTGCATTCAGCTTCAGCTTACCTAGAGTAACCCTTGGGTAACGTAACCCCTGCGCTGCTGCTGTTTAATCCACGCTCTGGCTCTTTGTCAGACTCTTCCTGTCTGGGTCGCGGTCAGATCTGCATGTAGAGAAAAGCATCTGTTTACTGATAGGCTCATTAAAACGGTTTTGTTGGCTGGAGCGCCCTGAGGGGAAACAATCATGGCAGTTTTATGCATTAGTCATTACTCTGTACCCAGTCTCTCTTAGAAGGAGAACCAGCAGACCTTCTCACCCTCTGATCTGGGGTTTCCCCCTCCTCCACAGGCTACTCATTCCTGGGGGGAGCTGAGCTGGAGCAGGTGGAGGATTACTGACCCAACCCGTCTACTTGAGTTTACCTGAGGCCTTAAACCTGGAGCAAATCAGCAGAGGAATGTGCACTGCTCAGTGAAGGGAGGGGTGGAACCTTTGTTAACACCCCTTTCTTTCTCCCTCTCTCCCTCTAGAAGAGAGGGTTTGTGGGAGGTTCAGTGTGAGGAGGAGATCCTCTTTCACCTCCCTCTAGTAAAGCACCTTACCTAATTAATGCACTTTAATGTTTTCATATTTGAAATTGACTTTTTTTTTTACAATGCAAAATGTGTGAATATATTGTTGCATATATTATGTGTAGAATATTTGTATGAGTATACATACGAGCGGTAGGAGCGTCGGTTTCCACTGTACTGATCGCGGAGATTAAGAACGTTCTTAGGGGAGATTGGAGTTGACCATCTCTCCAGGCAAACACTGTTGTATTTTTATGTTCACGGTAAAGCTATAAAAATGGAATTTAAAAACTTGAAGATTTGCACTTGTTTAACAAAAAACAAAATGAAAAAAACTTTAGAGTAGGTTATGAGGGTTTTTTGTGAGCATAAGTGTGAGCGTTAGTATGAGATGACGTCTGCACAAATTTTATTTACCAACCTGTATAAAACAAATGTCATGCTTTTATTTTGGTTAACACAGTTTTTGTACTTGTGTGCTAAATTGTGTGTGTGGATGGACAGAAGAACTTTGTGTTAGCTCTTTTTTGTACATCTTTTTTTGCCTCTTAATCGGAGGCTGATATGACAGTCAAGCATTGCTTTTTTTAGCCTCCAGTGTTTCAAAGCATGTCTGAGGTGCTGTTAGGCTCTGTTGTACAATATCAGGGTCTCAGAGCTTGTGTTTGGTGTGTAAATGTAGCTACTCTGTCTGTACACACTAAACATGCATTGCCACTCTTTCCCTTTGACTCTCCATGATGTGAACTTGTTGCCTTCTGTTCTCTGTGTGTGTGTGTGTGTGTGTGTGTACAGATTCTGTTGGCTTGTATTTCATTCATTTTGGTGCCGTGTTTTTGTGTGTCTGTTACTTTTTGTTGCTGTAGCAAAAGAATGATTTTTTTTTTCCATACAAAGTATTTGAACTTTATGAGTTGGAGCACTTTCCAGGCTGCTACCTTGTATTTTTTTATTTTTATTTTTTTGTTTTTATTTGCCTCCTGAGGATGTTGTATTATGAATGAATGTATTCCAAAATGATCCATGTATAACAGTGCATCTAAAAGCAAGGCTGGAGTGTATGAGTGAAAAAGGACATAGCTCACCCTTCAGATTTTGGCTTGTGTTTAGCCTGTATGGCGCCGACTGGACTCGGGCTGCAAGTGTTCTTCCAGAACTTTCACTGCACCTGGAGATTCCAGGTTTCCTATGAAACAGACATTTTGATGGAACAAATGGGACTGTCAATTTTTTTTATTTGGACTCTTGATACAAGGCTGTTGAAAGCCAAGGATCTGCAGTGTAGCAGCTTTTTGTTTGTTTGTTTTGTTTTTTTTAAGAAAATCTATTTTTTGTTTTGAAAAGAAAATCTATTTACCCCAAACATATGTTTTGGGATCATAATACATCTTGTATTGCATCAAACTTTCACGTGAATCCTCACATGAAAAAAGAAAAGAGACTTTGAGGATGACAATGGAGAATTTGGTACTTGGTTTATAGAAAGATACCTGCTTTAAGCATATTTCACTCTATTCTGACTGGATTATATTTTTGTAAAAAAAGAAAGAAGATGCAGACTGAAAATAAAGCACTAACTCAAATGCAATCCTGGAGCCTGGAGAGTGGTAACCAGCTGCGTTTGGTGGTACACAGAGAGAGGAACAGTGTGTGGATCCATCTCACCCACGCAACAGCTTCCCTCATCTCTGCAGTCCCCACTGCTCTCTGCAACGCTATCACATGAAGGAAAATCCTGCCACATTTGGAACAACAGTGGTTGAACATTTGAATGTTTGATTAAAGAAACCCTTTATGCCTTCTGAGAAGAATACTGTGTGGAGAAACAACAGATTCTAGCAACTATCAATCATTCTTTAGAACTCCCTACTAAGGGTTGAGAAGACTTGATGTGATGAATTTTGGGGAGGAGGAAGCAGACTAAAGCAAACTCTTCCTGTTTCTTCTGCACTTCACTTGAACTATGTCTCAAGGACATGGATGTATCATGGATATGGATATTATTACATCAATGGTCAAAGAGACGTGAGAGGAAGCTTAAAGCCATGAAACAGGTGAGAGCAAGACTGAAAATTTAAATGTAGCAGAAGTTCTTTGGTTTAATGCTGTGTTTTGTTTTTCAGTTTTTGAGGATGGATGTAACCTACATCTCCCCAGTGGGACCAGCACACACATCAGTTTGCATCTTGTGATGTCATCTGAGCAGGAGACCACAACTCTCTTTCCCTGTTTTCTTTCCCCCTTTTTTTTGTTGTCTGTATTTAGTTTATTCTAGCAACAGTAGACTGGGACCCACAGACAGATTAGGTGAGCGTATGCGTGCAGAGAGTCGATATGTGTCTGTATACAGATGCTTATACATTCTTTGCTTCCCTTGTGGGTGAGACATTGACTTGGATGCCTTGTAAATAATGTAAATGTCTTTGGTCCTTGTTAGATCATTGTAGGCCATTTTTTCGGGCTTTTCACATGCCTTAATTGTACAAAATAGTGACCCTGGTAAACATTTGTGCAACACTTGTTAAAAAACTGCAGACTGCAACATACCACTCATTTAGTAACGTAAAGCATCTGGGCCTGTCTGGATGTATACTGACTTTAGCCGTACCATTCTGTGGTCTGTTTTTCTGTGTTGTTGGTATGTTAATGTTCAAGTGAATAACAGTAACTGTTGATATGTACAGATAAATGTTTGTGAACATTTGCTTCATGCTGAAATTTGAAAACAGAATTATAACAAATAGGAGCTAATCTTTCATTTGGCATTTTTTGGTTTAAAAATGTAAATTATTAGTTGTTATAGACAGAATGTAAGGATTAGTGTTTCTCTGAAAGATAAAATCAATGTAAAAAACTAAATAAAATGTTTAAATGTTGAATCGGTGTATTTTGCTGGTAAAGGCCGTTTCAGTGAGCAGGGCATCGGTTAGGGTTTGGGGTGAAGGGCAGTGAGGGGAGGCATGTATAGCGTTATTTCCCAGCAGCCGTGCAGTTTCTGCTGACCGGCTCCGCCGTTACACGCGGCGACCGCTGAGAGGCAGCGCAGCACAGCTCTGGTGTCCGGCTCACGCTGCTGCTCCGGATTGTAGGGGATGGATTTAGTCTAAACGGGTTCCACGACAGAGCAGCTTTAAAGACTTAAACTTACGCAAGCATTTCAGGCTGAAGTTTAAAGTCCTGAAACGTTTGGGTTTCAGCAAAACCCTGTCGTGTCGTGTCGTTATTTTCAGGGCTTTACTGAGCGACCACCAGGGCGGCGCAAGAACTTACCTGCTTAGCGAAATAAAATTAAACCACATAGTTGTTTACTTACAAAACTAGGTTGATAAAGCCATTTATTTAACGCTTATTAATACAGTTGTCAGTTGTTCAAATTCCAACAACTGCCCGTGTGTTTATAGCGCATGTAACTTTTTCTGCCGTGTAGAAAAGTCTCAGCGGAGATGTGACGATGTTTCATGATTTAATGCCATTTTACCTCAGAGATGAGAGCCGCGCGAACTCTCCTCCCCGTCCGTCCGTCCGTCCGTCAGCGGCGGCGGCAGCGCGCGCGAGACTGCGGAGGACAGACGCGCGCGCGCGCGCGGTTTCTGAGGGCTACACGAGTATCTCGTTTAATGTTTAACGCACGTACCGTTTAATGTCGATAACGCTCGTTTTGTGCGCTCGTTGCAGCGACGTTTGCCACATACAGTCGTTTTCCTTTTTCACGCCCTCATCGGTTTCAGCGGTTCCGCGTTTGCCGGACTGAGATTTATTGGAGCCGATGGACGTCAAATCACGACATTAGATCATCACAAAAACCCGACGGGACGGTAGAAGTTTAAAGTTGGACGTCTAGGAGCAGTTTTGGACCCCGCGGGGTGTCTGCGTTAGCGGAAAGTGCGATACAACTTGTGCACTTTTGTCCGGCTGAGAGACTTTATTTCAAACGGGCTGGATGTTGATTTTCTCCACAGGAGTGAAACCACATCTGTCACAGAAGGGCTCACGTTGGGGTTAATGGAGAGACTTTGGTGAGAGCCAGTCAAACGCTCAACTTTCTGCAGTCCGTCCGCAGCCACAACAAACTTCACCCAGATCAGAGTCATGCTTTACCTTCCCGTCTGATTCGCATCTCGATCTGAAACTTGTGTCTTAGTTGAGGTCGTTACATCCCTTCATGGAACAAAGGGGTTTGGTGGTTTAATCTGTTTTCTCTTACAAACACTTTCTACTTCTGAGCCTCTTTTAAACGTGGATGCTGCGCTCATGCCACCCCATAACGCTTAGAGGGATCTAGTGAAGTTCAGCCCCGTTGTCCCTCCACCACTCTTTTGTTTCTGTAGGTCCCATTCATTTGTCTTGAAGAGTATCATGGGAGTCCAGACAAGGGGTTCCTGGTTGGCTATGGCGTTCTTGGACTGGGTCAGTGGACTAGGATTTCTCTTAATCTTTCTGATGGAGAGTTTAGTAGTGGATGCAACCAACATGGAACCAGTCTACTGGAACTCTTTAAACAGAAGGTAAGTTAGTGATGGAAGCAATTAATAGGAAAAATGAAAAACTCATGCACCAAAATCAGAGACCAGTAAACCTGCTCTACCTCTACTTACATTTTTTTGTATTGTTTTTTTAAACTGCATATTTGCATTAGACCCAAATGCCTCATATATACCATGAATGTAAAACCGAATCTTTTTTTGAAAGTGAACAAAAAAGTATGTTGTAGTGTGGTAGTTTATTTCTATGTATTTTACTCTTACCGTGTTCATTTCAGTAGTAGCACATGAACAATTTCTGTTAATGCTACATTGGATTGTTATTAAATTCCTGTTCTTGGGTGTTTAGGGTTGGTGGATTTCATCCTTGTTCCCTTGCAAAGATGATTCTTAAATTTTGATTAAATATTAATTTGACTGGACTAAGCAATACTTAATGTGAATCTTATAACGTGATACCTTTAGTTAAAGTACTTTGAAACTGCAAAACCAAAATTTGTTACATATGAACTTATAAAACTGTGTCTGTGGCCAGAGACACAGTCTAGTTAAAGACAGACACTGTGGCCCGTTCAACTGAGAGAGACGGGGCATTTTCCGGCTGGCTGCCTCCCGATTACGGGTCGTGTGCATGCCCTCCATAGATAAGACATTCGTGCTTCTTCACAGTGACAAAATCTACAGAACTCATGCAAATGTCCTCTAAAGTTAAATATCATTATCTTGTTTGAGAGTAGATGTTGTGTGAGATACAGCTGGCATTTCCTTTGACCTCAAGAACATACAAGCAACTAGGTTGTTGATTTGTTTATGCTTTAATATTAAAGAATCTATATATATTCTGACTGACAGCTGGCGAAGAGTTTTGACACAGAGAAATAAAAATACAGAGAAGACCAACCAGAGCCAGAAAAGAGAGCTGATTGTTGAAGTTTTAAGCAGATAAAGTGATGTTCAGAGAGTCACTCATATGAAAGAAATGTTTCTCTGGTATCTGAAAAGGTCAGTGTGTGTACTCACATCCCTCCCAGACCATTCTCTCTCGTTTCACTTTCTTCTCTTATATTCTGTCTCTCACACTAAGACACATCAGTGCAATAACATTGTCAGCATACAGATTCACTCAGATATGAATTAATAATATAATGTGTTTCTATAGTAATGCCTTTAAACTGACAGCAACCTCTGTAAGGTCTTAGGCTGTATTACTTGATGTTTTGAGACGATCATTGTCGTCTCTAGAGAAGCCAGTGCTGAGAGCGGCTGGATGAAACGGGTCAGACAGGTTATGGGATGGAGGGATTTAATGCTGGTGAGTCTCCATGCATCGCTCCAGGGGAAGATGTTGTACAACTCTCTGCCCCAAATGAACATTCAACATTTAATTCTTCATGGCTCCCTCAATATTTAATGAATCAGCTGCTAATTGGCAATAGATAAAAGCTTGTTTAACTGGGTTAAGTGTTTCAAATTAAAACATTTGAGGGTAGAAAAAATACTGTGTTAGACCGACGAGCCCAGACAACATCAGATCACCCTGTGAAAGTAGAGATTGTTCAACAGTTCCACTGTAGTCTCGTGAAAGTGGTAAGTTTGCCTGCTGAATTTGTGATTGATTGATTCTTCTTTGGTGAAAGATCTTGTATAGACTCTCTCTAGGGACACAAAGCTGTGAGCAATCAAAGATTGTTAGAAAAAGAATAGATTTAGGGTTTGTAAATGTGTCCCACCCGCATCTTGGAGCCATTTGTGTGTGCCAGTGTGTTTTTATAGAACTTCAAAATCGAAAATGTTGCTTTGTTAAAGAGGGATTTTGATTGTGGCATTAAATGGACTGAAAATGGAATTGTACCACTTGACCTCAGTTTCTGGGGGTGTGAAAGTGGGAGGATAATCCACAACACCCCTCCATTAGTTCATCACATGGACTGCTCCATTATCAGGCAGTAAAGCCATCTGTGAAGGGATTACTACCTCTATACACACATTTTTTACTCTTTCTTTCTTTCTTTTCTTACTGTCTTTCCACAATAATTTTTATTGCTGAAAGCTTATAATTCTATAGCTTTGATGTCATGTTTGAGATCTCCAAGTCTCTAATTCCATACGACAAATGAAAATGAGACAGTTGTTCACATGCGGTGGTAGTGTAACATGTAGAATTAACTGTGGATAGCTTAAGTCCAGATCATTTGGTCTTAAATTTGATGATACTTGACTTTTGGCTTCAGGTGTGTTGGCAAATCTGAGCCCAGGTTCTGACATCTCTCCTCACACTAGAGAAGACACGTGACATTTCTGGGGGGTTTGATCTTGTGAGAAACATTTAAGAAGTGAGAGGTTTAAGCAGAATTCTTCATGTGCTTCATTAGGAAGAAACATTCATTAGAGATGTGTTTTGTGTGTTTTGTTGTGCTTCACATTTGAGTTGCACCAGTAACTTCACCTCAAACTTCACAGTTTGACTTAAGCCCAGAGTCTTCAGGAGCAGTGAAATGCAGCTGCTGCATCGTGCCCATGAAACCTCCTTCTCTTGTTTCAGTTTCAAAGGTGGGTCTCTGGCAGGCCTTCAGAGCTCTGGCATGAGACTGCGTTGTGCGTGGAGAGTGTAATTACAGTTTTAAGATTCCTCTGATGATGGTTGTGAGCTGAGGGGTGGGATGGCATTACACTGCGCTACAGAGACAAAGATTGCACCACACATTAGCTGTAAACACCAGCACTCCTTGTAAAACACAATAATTATGATGATGGCGGTAAACGTTTTTGGGGGGGTTATTCAGGTTTTAGCTGTATGGCATCTATGGATTAGGGCTTTAAAGGTTTGGGCTTTAACTGTTATCCAGTTTGTTATCCAACTCTCTCTGGCTCTCGCTTACTCATCCTCATGAAAATTAGATAAGCAGTTATGTTTCAGTTGGAAGAATGCAGCTAATTGGCATTGAATTAAGAGCAATGGCATTGTCATCATTATTGTTTTTAAGAGCTAGATGGTCTGTGGTCGTTTCTATCACTTTTTATAATGTCTTTTTTTGCCCGTCCATCTTAGTTTGGCACCTTCTAATGCACACACGTGCCCCCAATTTCTGTGCACATACCAAACAGAGCGCCTAACAGTTTATCCTCCAGCTTTAAAAGGAAACCAGAATTTGCTCGTTTCCTTGTGGCTCAGGTGAGCGTGAAAACTCACGAGTTGAGAGAAAGCAACACATGAACAGTGAGTATGAAGCAATCTCCTCTCTTCAAACAAAGGAAAGGTTATTTTTAGTGACATTCATTTTTAATCATCTGAGTGTTTGGAGCTTGATGAGGTTTTTCGTGTTGGGCTGAGGAGTCTCTGGACCTCCTCTGGCCTGGACTTCCTTCACTAATACCTCAAATGCTTCCAAGCAGTTAGGAGGAGAACATCACCCAGCAGCAGGGTTTGTGTGCGATGGCTTATATGGTCTATGGCTGTGTGTTAAGTGAGTTTCAGTCGTCAGGGTTGAGGAATGTGTAAGTTATCTCCAAGCCTTAGCTAATTAAATAGCACAGATAAGATGAAACAATCATCTCTGAGCTCTTACAGTAATCTGGGAGCACTCAGCAGGTCTCAGTGACCACAGACGCTCACACACACACACACACGTTTACCTTACTGAAGAAGGTCATACTGTAGACTTACTGTGTTTTTAAGTTCATTTGAAATAATACTAATCCTACTTTAAAATTGTTTTGTTTTTTGTCTGTTCAAGACAGAATAGATTTCTTATTTTCAGACATTTTTAAACCTCAGGACTTGTGAGGATTAACTTCTGGAGACGAATGTGAAGTCCCTAAATATCCCTAGTTAGGAGCAATTTTAACATTTTCCACATTGCTGCAGTGAGGTGAAGTGTAATCAGAGTTCTTATGTGTGTTTGAGTTTCATCACTCAGTCTTTAACAGCGTTACGGCCCACTACAGCATGAAGAAACCTTTTATACAATGTGAATCTATAATCAACACTTTCTATTCTGATCCTGTTCCGTGACATTTACATTGAAGTGATTAATCATGATTTCTGAGGGTTTTTGTCTAGGTTCAAGGTACTTTTTTTAAGAATACTTTTTCTTAAGACAATACTTTGTCTTAAATTTCTGCTTAAATGTAGATAAACATCAGAATTTCATGCCACATACAGTATTTCATGCATAAAAAAGATTCATGCATACTTTTCAGATGGTGTGAATTAAAATCAGTGTTGTGCTCATGAAATGAGTATTCTCCTATGCAATACATATGCGAGCGTTTGTCACTTGATTGTCTGTTTTCTTTCACTTATATTTAAACCAAGTTCCACCTTTTCCATGAATAAATATGTCTCCAACTTTTTCTCGTGTGGCTGTTTATAGAAAACGTCACCAACCTGAAATTAAATTTAGTTTTGTCAGGCCTGATAACCATTTCAAAGCCTCCGCAATATTTGTGCATTTGCTTGTTAAAGGAAGTGACAATCTTTGTCTGTTCATGGTACGAGCAGAGCTGTTTTTTCTGTAGAGCGAATAGAAATGTATCCAGCTTGTCAATTGGTGATCACATCACAGAAAAATGTTGACATGTTCAAAAGCCTTTGAAAAATCAGCGCACTGTAGTCAGAAACAGATGCAGTACATTACAGTTGCCTCCATTAGTAAATGTTATTATGCTGAGATGTGATTTTTGTTCTTTGTTATTCTGCGGAGATCTTAGCAACAGCTCCAGTGTTTGTTTCTCAGCAGGGGTCTGACAGCTCTCTGATAGAAATGTCTTCTGTAGGGACTGAAGGACAACAGTTGACATCTGCTGGGTAGCCTGAGCGTAAAGAAAATACAGGCTGAAACCAAGCTTTGTCCTCGGGCCAAATGATACACTTTACTGGTCTTAATTCACTTATGATGTTAGTTTCTTGTACAAAAACAGCTGTTTTTATCATGACTGTTTCCACCCTCTGTAGGGGGCGTTCTGACTGACTGCAGAGCAACTGGAAATAAGTGTTTTCAGTGAGTGTTGGTGATCGAAGAGTCATAAAGTTGGCTGACCGTTGGTGAGCAAAACAGTTTTAAAGAGTTTATGCAAATGTGCTGTGATGCAATGCAGAAACCACCAACAGAAAGTCAGACAGTGGAGCTCATGTGATCTGACACCTCATGTAGGTGGTTGTTGTGATCCAATAGGAACTCCCACTGCTGTCAGCTGGCTGTATGTATTTTGCCACATATTTGTTTTTTGAGTTTAGTGTGCATGTGTTTTTTTAAGGCAAAGTTAAGTGAAGCAGGGGTACTCCCACCCTCTTACTGTCAAAGGAGATAGTATACGTGGTGTGAGATTGTGATTTTGGGATTGTAATGTTTGTTATTCTACTTAAGTGGCATCATAACTCCTCAGCCTTTCACATTATCTTGTTGGAAACTGGTTTTGGGAAGCCCAGTGCGGGCTCACGGGAGAATGTTGTGTTCTGAGTAAAGAGATGTTTGTTGATGAGAAACAGAGTCTGGATTTAAACAGCCTCAGAAACTCAAGGGCGCCACAAAGTCACTCCATCTGCAGCGCAAGAGCAAAGAACTCACTGCATCCCAGCACAGAGAGACACCCCAGCACAGAGAGACACTCCAGCACAGAGAGACACCCCAGCACAGAGAGACACTCCAGCACAGAGAGACACACCAGCACAGAGAGACACCCCAGCACAGAGAGACACTCCAGCACAGAGAGACACCCCAGCACAGAGAGACACTCCAGCACAGAGAGACACACCAGCACACAGGGAGACACACCAGCACACAGGGAGACACACCAGCACA
>JBAJNP010014444.1:0-10965 GCA_036877545.1 Yasuhikotakia modesta | reverse complement strand
GTCCTATGTATTATTTATACAGTGTCTGGCCAGTGGGAACAGACTGTGGCTTTAGTTGTATGTTGGCCATCCGTCTGTATGAAACTTTAGGATGAGGGACAGTATTACTACTTATTACTTCGGTCTTATTAAAATGCAAAACCTCTTAAAAGCTTTTAGTAGCTCCATAAACGACACGGGACTTTTTATGAAGTTAAAGACACCTTTCAACTTTTTCACAGTGATCATTTTTAACTGTTCTTTCTCCTTTTCTCTGGTTATATAAGTTACTCATGTTTTGTTTTGACGGTTTCATTGCGGTTTTCTGTAGGTTAAATGTCCTTAAAAGTTTTCTGGGAACTTGCCAAAAGAAATGATTTAAACTGTTTACTGGGTCGAACTAATGTCATTATTCTCTGCAGAACTGGGTCACGTTGTTGGGCTGAAAACCATCAACGAAAGTAGTTCAGCGCCTTTGAAGAAAATGTGCCACGACTCCAGTGCAAAAAAGCATGAGAATAATAGAGAATAATCATTAATGCATGATATAATCGGGCGAAGGACAGAAAACAGGCCTGTTTTGATGCTGAAATGAGGCTTTTATAACGTGTTTTGGTGCGTTTATCTTCTCGCCGCTGTTCTTCAGTCCGTGGTGCTGAACCGGCGCTGTCTCGGGTACTGAACCTCCAGCGCGACACACACGTGCTGTAATGACCATATTCCTTTATTTCATAAACATCTAAATATATGTAAAAGTTTTGCCTTTATTTTCTTTTGCTGACCTACCGGATTGTGCGTCAAATGACTGTCCTGTTGTAAAGTGCGGCTCGTGTACGTGTGTGTGTTAAACATCGGGGGGGTGTCAGAAGAGACCCTCTCTCCATCTTGTGTTGTGCACGATTTACTATGATGATGATGATGATGATGATGGTGATGATGACGTCACGGCGCAGGGCAGGGGAGGGCTGGACAATGGGCCTTTGAGCGAAAGGTAAAAGGCAAAATTCGCCCACAAAACGTGCGGAGACGTTGTTTTGCGCACATTTCTGGCGAGGTTAGCGGATGCAGGCGCTTTGCACGCAGCATGAAGAGGTTTTGCGGAGGATCGCAGGTTTATGAGACCGTCTGACCGCGGGAGGTGAACAAACGCCGGCCGCTCCGGAAAACAGCGTCGCCAGCTGGTTTGCGTTCAGGGTTTTTCGTGCATGTGGTTCTGGACGCCGATGGGGAGTTTGGGTCACATGCGGCGTTTCACGAGGCTTTACTGTTTTAATGCACGTTACCCGTGAAGCCAAATGGACGCCGGTGTTGTAAATCTCTTAAAGACGCAGCGTCATTCCTGTGTTTACATTACAGACACACTGTGCGTTACTTACACTGTTATTGTGTGTAACATATAGTAAGTGTTTTAATTGTTACTCAACGGCCTCTCTTTCTTTTTTAATAACCCATTTGTTCATGTTCTTGCGTTTAATGTCAAAGATAAATGTATTGTCGTGCGTTTAACCTACAGTGTGTGTTTTGAAATAGACTAATGGTTGTAAACCCAGGGTTTGAATTCATTACGGGTTTGTTCAGCCAGTGTTTTTATAAATGCATTTATAAGTGTATTTTATGAGAGTGAACAAACCATTAAACAGCCTAAAGCAACATTTAGGCAACATATGTTTTGCTCGTTGTCTGTCTCGTATTGGGTTTGTTATAAAGGAGAAACAGAACAATGCTTGTGCGCCATCTGTTTACTTTATACAGCCCTACATACACAACTGTACATTCACACGATGTTGCTCTGCTTTATTTATTGATGCCGTTGTTGGTTATAGTGCTTCAAATCTTATTTCTTTTAAACACCTCTTGCCTTATGTTTTCCACTATTAAGGGAAGCGATAACTCGTACACTTAACAGTGTACACTATATAGAGCTGTTAGACTTTAATGTGCGTATCTCTGTGTTTCACAGAGAATGAGTTTCGGGGGCAGTTGTTGAATCAGAGCTGGGCACCAGGAGACAGATTCACCCGCTGGGAGATCAAGAGGAGTAAAAAAATCACAGTAAGAAGTTTTATTTCTCGTTGAAATCTCTCTTTGTCTCCATTTGCCTCTTATCTCTCTTTCTCACTCTCTTACCGTGTCTTTGTCTTATGTTTCACTTCCCTAACGTTGATGCAGTATTTAAAAGAACGTTCGATGTGCATTATTCATTTATCGCTTTCAAAGCATTTAAATGGGTTGAGTGTCACTTCTGTGAGTTCAGATCTGCAGATGAGATCAGCTGTCCTATGGGTTTAATTTCTATCTGATTCCAAAGACACTCGGTTTCAAAGGCAAAGAGCAAAATTATACCTTTAGTTTAGTAGGAATTACAGAAACACGGGAGAAATGGAGTAAATATGTAACCCATAAAAAAATAAATGTTATAAACATCTGAGTGTTTGTTTCAGATGAGCAAAGACGCAGATGAGACGCGCACAAGGACTCGCTCAAAAGGCATCAGAGGTGAGAGACACATTAACAAACATCTAGTGACGCTTTAGTGCTCAGAACTGCTTCAGTGATTTTAATAGCTGACGGTGTTTTGTGTCTGTTGTTTAGTTCCTCTCGAGCTGATTGGACAGGAGTACAGGTGACATCATGAGCTGATATGGTAGTTTGTTACCCTTTACATTCAGAAGCATCAGTGTTTAGTAAAACTAACTAAAACTGTTTTACAGCTGCCCTACACCAGGATGTGACGGCTTAGGCCACGTCAGCGGGAAATATGCACGACACAGGAGGTTGGTGTTAATTTGTTCAACTCACATTTGTTTGTGAGTTCAAAAACACATGAGTTTCTGCTAATCCTTCATCGCTACCCTCCAGTGCATTGGGTTGCCCATTGGCTAAAAAAAGAAAACTCCAGGAAGCTGAGGAGAATCAGACCGCCCCCAAAAAGAAGCCCCACCCCTTTAAGATGGCCATGGACGATGGTTTCAATGCAGAGAGCGACACAAACAGTGAAACGGAAACAAAAGACGAGGGGGCAGAGTCTGAGGAGGAAACAGTCGAGAGAGAAGCTGAATTAAAAGAAAAAACACAAACATCAGAAACAGGTGAGATATTAATTATTTAAATTTGACAGGAGGAGCATGTCTATATTTAACTTGCATTCATTCTTTACGTTGTTCCCTTAGTGGAACATTCACCAGTAGATGCAGAGGAGAAAAATACACCCACCAGAGACGCCTCAAGTCCAACGCCAGAGAGTGACAGTGAGAAACCGCTGGAAAATACTGAGGACACGCCCATCCAACAAGTCACCTTGGATACAGAAGGTGAGGAAGAGGGGCTTCAGGTTGCCACTGACATTGAGGCTCAGGAGGAAGAGGTAGAAGAGGAAGCAGAAGAGATTACAGAGGAAGAGAGAGTGACCCAGCAGCTGAAAGAGAGCGATGAGCCTGTGCAGACGGTAGAGGAGGAAGAGGAAGAGGAAGAAGAGGAAGGGGAAGAGGAAACCCAATGTTCCAGCCAGAAGAACAACTTGGACCACCAATACTTCAGTGGAGACTTTGGCAAAGTCCAGACCAAAGAGCTTGAGGAGACAGAGAAAGACAGTGAAGATGATGATGATGATGAAGGAGATGAGGAAGAGGCTCATGTAGATCCTTCTGACGCTAACATCTCCGCTGTCACCACCACTTCAGCTCAGGAATTAAAGCCACACGTGATATCCCACAGCAACAGGAACCCAGACCACCCTCTTAATGAAGATGATGATGAGGAGGATGAAGATGATGAAGAGAGAGATGATGCTTCAGATAAAGACTCTCCTACTGTTGTCATCGAGCTGGGCTCTGAGGAAGAGGAGGAGGAGGAAGAGGTGGACGATGGGGAGGAGGAAGAGGCAGAAGAAGCAGATGATGATGAGGTAGATGATGATGAGGCAGATGATGATGAGGTAGACAGCCTGTCACAGAGGTCAGAGCTCACCGATGACTCTGAGACGTACGACATGACGAGGGGGAACCTGGGACTGCTGGAACAGGCCATTGCTCTGAAAGCTGAGCAGACGGGTCACAGTTCTGAAGAAAGCTGCTCTCCCATGCAGCAACAGAACCACAGTCCAGAAGACAGAGCGAGTAAAGCCATGGACATCACGGCTCGCAGAGGATACTATGGTAAAGGTAAGGAGAATGTTGATTTTACTGGGTAGATAATGTGCATTTAAACTCCATACTTTACCTTGTGACTGATGCATGCAGTGGCTGGTGCGTTATGCATTTTCTCATTCTTGGATCTAGAAGGTTCTAGATCAGAGAAGAAGGAAGTGAAGTGCCCCACTCCAGGGTGTGACGGGACGGGTCATGTGACCGGACTGTATCCGCACCACCGCAGCCTTTCTGGATGCCCACACAAGGACAGAATCCCCCCAGAGAGTAAGCGTGTCATGCATTGGTGCTATAGCATGTATTTAGTTGCAGTGCATTACATGCGATTCTTGTTCTGTAAACTAATGTGTCTTTCTTGGTGCTAGTTTTGGCTATGCATGAGAATGTGCTGAAGTGTCCGACACCTGGATGCACAGGACAGGGGCATGTCAACAGCAACCGCAACACACATCGCAGGTAATGCCTCAAATACAGTAATATTAAACACTTTTTATGGGAAAAAAAAGGCTATTTCTCAAAGATAACAGCTAGTTTTTAAATAGAATATATATAAATAAAATATAAATATAAAGCATTACAGGTATTAAACTAATAAAGTTACTATATTAGTTACTATAAACCATTGTTTGCAGTATTGCAGTGGTGGTTTTGATATATTGTGTAGATCAGCATTGAAGCTTCAGTTTCTATAACAATAAGTTCTGCTGCATTTTGGAAATGCATCGTTTTGACTGTATTGTCTCTCTTTCAGTCTGTCTGGATGTCCAATCGCTGCTGCCGGGAAACCCAAGAGCTATGAGAAGCAAGTACAGCCTCAGACCTCCATCAGTGATGAGACCAGTGGAGGGTCCAACTCAGACAGAGTCCTCAGGTGGGTGTCTTTCACCGCTCAGAACCTCAGCTGGACCCTCAGTCCTCACAGACATAGAGTTTCATTCAGATGTTCCAAGACATGCTGGTTTTATGAATCTTCAGGATGATCTTCATGGTTTTGCTCTCGTTCTCCAGGCCGATGTGTTTTGTGAAACAGCTGGAGATCCCTCAGTACGGCAGCTACAGGCCCAATGCAACACCAGCCACACCTCGGGCTAACCTGGCCAAGGAACTGGAGAAATATTCCAAGGTGTCTTTTGACTATGCAAACTTTGATGTGCAGATGTTTGGCAAGCGTTTGCTTGCCCCCAAAATGCCCACCAGTGACACCTCACCTAAAGCCTTCAAATGTAAGTATACATCATAGTCTTGTATACATACACATGCAATAGACATGAGTGGAAACTAAATCTACAGCCCAAACCAGTAACTTAAATGACATTTTGAATCGTTTCCCAAAGCCTCGTCCCCGAGCCACAGCGTGTCAGGAGGATACACCAAAAGCAGCTCTTCCTCCACCTCCAGCGCCTACGACTACACCCACGACGCTGAGGCCGCTCACATGGCCGCCACTGCCATCCTCAACCTCTCCACCCGCTGCTGGGAAAGACCAGAAAACCTCAGCATCAGACCTCCAGACCAGAGCAGCAAAGTAAGTCCTGCCTCCAGATATCCAGTGACACACAGCAGGTGCACATGCAGGTTTAGTACGTCTCGCAGCAGAACTGATTCTTATTCATCATATTTTGTAGGACATGGACATTGAGGTGGATGAGAACGGAACGCTGGATCTCAGCATGAAGAAACCCAAGAGAGATGGAGTGAGGTCACCAGACCCATCTTCATCTTCATCATCATCTTCTCAACACCACGGCGTCATTTCGCCCCACTCAAGCCACACCTACAAACAAGAGGAGTGGGAGGGGCCTCTGGACTACACCAAATCAAACCAACAAAAAGAGGAGGAGCCAGAAGATGTATGACCTGATGAACCTTCAAAGCGTCACACCAGCATTGATAACAGCATAAGGCTTTACGTGTTGATGTGCTGTTTTTCAGGTGGAGTACACCACCCACTCATATGCCTCCTCTGACGGAGAAGATGATGATGCAACTCAGGAGAGCCTGGAGGACAGGAAGTACCCTGGTGAGGTCACCACCTCCAGCTTCAAGGTCAAGTTCCAGCCTAAAGACAGCAAGAAGGACATCCTGCTGTGAGTGTCAGACCACACACTGCTGCTGATGTAGATCTCAGGCCACGTGGTCTAACTCTCTTCTCTCTCTCCAGATGTCCCACCCCTGGTTGTGATGGCAGTGGACATATAACTGGGAACTATGCATCTCACCGCAGGTACATGACACTCACGTCTCAGGTGTGACCACTTCTGTTTCCATCTATTCCATTTCTGTTTCATCATCTCTCTCTGTCTCAACTCAATCTCACAGTTTCTGCCTCATTCAGTAATTAAACAGCACATGGACTTCAATAATGCACACTTCACTAATAATAATGCACACTTCACTAATAATAATGCACACGTCACTAATAATGATGCACACTTCACTAACAATGATGCACACGTCACTAATAATGATGCACACTTCACTAACAATGATGCACACTTCACTAATAATGATGCACACTTCACTAATAATATGCACACTTCACTAACAATGATGCACACTTCACTAATAATGATGCACACTTCACTAATAATGATGCACACTTCACTAATAATATGCACACTTCACTAACAATGATGCACACTTCACTAACAATGATGCACACTTCACTAATAATGATGCACACTTCACTAATAATATGCACACTTCACTAACAATGATGCACACTTCACTAATAATGATGCACACTTCACTAATAATATGCACACTTCACTAACAATGATGCACACTTTACTAATAATAATGCACACCTCACTATTAATAACGCACATTTCACTAGATGCCTTCAGTTTGTATAATAATGTATTTTTAACATTAACCACATTGTTTTTAAACCCAAACAACATTGTGTTCATCATGCATGACACTAACCAACTAACTAACAAACTCTTTTTGCTGTTTTTCTGAAATACACTGCTGTTATAAAGCTGAAGATTTGTAAATGCTGATGGTTAACAAACCAGATGTGAATCTGAAGTCTTCATTAGAAATCATGAGGAGTTTATTTCCTCTTTCATTCTAAATTAAACCCTCTTCTTCCTCTTTCCTGCTGTTTCTGCGTCTCTTCAGTCTGTCTGGTTGTCCTCTTGCTGATAAAAGTCTTCGGACCCTCATGGCTGCCCACACTGCTGAACTCAAGTATGTGTCTGCTGACGTTTCTGTACTGCTCACACTCAACACTGCTGCCTTTACTTAACACTGCCTCTGTCTGTCTGTCTGCCTGTCTGTCTGTTTATTTGCATCTGCAGTATAATAATAAAGGCTCTCTCTCTTTCTCTCTCTCTCTCTCTGTCTCTCTCTCTCTCTCTCTCTCCAGATGTCCCACACTAGGTTGTGATGGATCAGGACACATCACAGGAAATTACGCCTCCCATAGAAGGTTGAACAGAGTTTTTCTGTTTTGTTTTTATGTGATTTAAGCATAAATCTTAGTAAATCTGTTTAAAACAGACGGTTTAGCATTTCATGAAGCGCAATCATAAAGTTTCTGTTCTCATATGCAGTCTGTCTGGATGCCCGCGGGCCAAGAGGGGAATAAACAAAATCACCCCAACAAAGGACGACAAAGAAGACTCTGAGCTTTTGAAGTACGTCTTTGTACAAACTGTCTAAAGCATGACTGATGTTTAAGTGTGATCTCTGGAAACTTCCCATAATCTTCTGACTGTCAGCTCATCACATCTCATCTCTACAGGTGCCCAGTGCCGGGCTGTGACAGTCTGGGTCACATCAGTGGGAAATACGCCACCCACCGCAGTGCCTACGGATGCCCGCTGGCGGCCCGCCGGCAGAAAGAGGGCCTGTTAAATGGCACACCCTTCTCTTGGAAAGCCTTTAAGAGTGAGGGTCCGACCTGCCCCACACCAGGGTGCGATGGCTCAGGCCACGCCAACGGCAGCTTCCTCACTCATCGCAGGTACACACTGCTGAAATTTACAGAGATATTAACAACACAACATGTTTAAAGTTTTAATCCAGGTTTGGTCAACTGCGGTTAAAGTACATTTTTGAGAAACAGTTTAAAAAGGAGAAAAACAAAGTGGATAGGACCGTTCCGCACAACATCATAACACTCTCATAGCCAATCAGCATCACAGGCATGTACAGCAGCTGTTAGCGGCTGGCTGTCCTGCGGTGTGTTTGTTACCTTGAGGGCGGAGCAATAAAAAGAGGGATGTGTTTGTTTATATAACAAATATTAAAGATTTCTCTGTGTAATCATGTTTACATACTGACTTGCAAAATAGTTTTTCTAGACTGGCAGCAAAACTGCAAGAATTGAGATACTTTACAAATGCCTCTGTTTCATAATTAAAAAAAGAGTTTTTTCACTTTTTGGGCTGAAGCTTATTGAGAGATGATGTAATTTCACAATAACAGATTCTCATGTTCAGTTTTGTGTTATAATCTGTTCATAGTCTGTCAGGATGTCCCAGAGCTTCAGCTAACAAGAAGAGAGCGAGATTTCCAGGAGACGACTATATCAGCAAGAAATTCAGAGCAAGTGATGGTGAGCTCAGATGTTCTGGAGAAGCTTGTCTTTCGTGTTCATTTTGTCCTGTTTTTTTTTTGTTTATGTTCGTTTTGTTTCTCCTCAGTTCTTGACAATGATGAAGACATAAAACAGCTGAACAAAGAAATCAATGAGTTGAATGAAACAAACTCTGAGATGGAAGCAGATGTAGCTAATCTCCACACACAGGTTAGTTCAAGATGGACCAAAAGACGATCAACAATTCTCAAAGATTTGCTTGTTTCACATAAATGTATTCCTTGAGAACCAATGATCTTGCTAATTTCAGGACTTTGGTGAAACCTAAATACTGATGTTTCTTGTTTCTCCATCTCTCTGTAGATCTCATCCATGGAGAACAACCTGAAGAACATGGAAGAGGAGAACAAACTGATCGAGGAGAAGAATGAGGCTCTGTTCTTGGAGCTGTCAGGCCTGAGTCAGACTCTCATCCGCAGTCTGGCCAACATCCGTCTACCACAGATGGTCAGTCTGCTGCACACAAGCATGGTGCATTCAAACAATTCATTAATCAGATCTAGCTTCTAAATGCACTTGAGAATCACATTATTTGTGGCAGATGCTTTCAGTGACTTCTGCTGCGTTTCAGGTATAAATTCTGTTCTCTGAGAATTGAACCCATGACTGCTGTGCTGCTAATGCAATGCTTTACTTGCTAACTAGTATTCAGTAAAAATGTGATAACTTGCTTTGATGCTTAAAGGAAATACTTCTTAACACTGTATTTTATTTACTACAGCAAGAGCCAATCACAGAGCAGAATCTCGACACCTATGTGGACACACTGACCCGTATGTTCACTGATAAAGAGTGCTATCAGAACCCAGAAAACCGAGCCCTGCTGGAGTCCATCAACCAGGCGGTCAAAGGCATCGAGGTGTGAGCGGAGAAACCTCGACTGCAGGACCCACCCGGACCGACACCATTAAAACACTGTCTGAAGACGTTCAGGTTTTGTGTGCAGCATCTTCTGAGACGAGGAAGACGAGGAGAGACGTGAAGACGTTCAGACACAAGGACCAAATTGCCGTTTTAAACGATGCTGCATGGCATTTTGATGACACACACAATCCTTTGCCTCTTAAACCAAGCTGGCTTTCTTCTCTGGGGTATTTTTGGAGTAAATCATTTGTTACTGTTTTATAGAGCAACACTGACCTGCCTTTCCTAACGTTGTTTTGTGTGAACAGTAAACTGTGAGACTGTCGTGTGTCTGTGGAGGGCGAGTCTGTATGTGTGCGACCCAGAGTGTTTTTGTGTGTAACGTCTGAGGTCAGTTCATAATTAATCCCTTCTCTCCACAAAACATGATGTGGCACTAATACATGTATGATAGCGTCTCATATTTGGTGTAAATGTGCTCTTGTTCCAGTCAGGAATAATTTATTGTATTTGAGAACATAGTTTGCACTTCCACTATATGATAGTTTGTTGCTCCATCCTCATGTGATTATTGTAATTTATTATTATTATTGCTATTTAAATTTGAAATGTATGTTTGTTTATTATTTATAATGTTATGGTTTATTTTGTGTATTTATTGATCAGCATCTATTTATGGATTTAATTTATTTGACAAGGCAAATCTCTTTATTCACAGCTTTTAAACGGTTATTAAGAGGCGAGACGTTTGCCCTTCTGTGTAAAGAGGCAATATTTTAAGAATATCAACAGCAAATTGTTTTATAAACCTATTTATTTTAAAGACGGAGATTTATAATCTCTTTTTTAAGTGCAGATGTTTTCTACTTAACAGTTTTTATATTGTTTTATAATATTCTGCTTTATTTATCAAGTTCTGTTTTAACATGAAAGTATTTTGACTCCCTCCAGAGTGAAGTTTGTTGAACAGATTATGATGTATTTATTGTTATTTATTTAGTATTTGAGAACAAATTGAATGGAAATCTTGTTGCATATTTATTTTGTAAATGTCTCTGTGTTTGTGTCGCTATGGATAGTCTTTGCTCATGTTGTTGATCAAATAAATGAGAATTCTATCACCTACGACACAGAGTTTGTCATATTTAAACCTCTGGAGTCTGTTTCAGGTATATTTTGATATAGTTAGATAAGCAAAGGCAAAAAGGCTTTGTAAGACTTTGTCAAGCTCCTGTGATTTCTGGTGACATTATCACACCAGACATGAGACAGAACAAACGTTCCCTCAGTAGTACACTTGACTGACACTTACTGGATAGTGACATATAAATATAATAACATATCAACATTTGTATTGTTTCAGAACAT
>JBAJNP010014442.1:0-10967 GCA_036877545.1 Yasuhikotakia modesta | reverse complement strand
CTGTCTGTCTGTCTGTCTCTCTCTCTCTCTCTCTGTCTGTCTGTCTGTCTGTCTGTCTGTCTGTCTCTCTCTCTCTCTCTCTCTGTCTCTCTCTCTCTCTCTCTCTCTCTGTCTCTCTCTCTCTCTCATACCATGTATGTATGTATGTGTATGTCCTCGGCAGGATATACATACTGTATGTGAGATAATAGCCACAGACCTCATGCGGTAATCGCATGCTGAGATTAATGCGATGCTGCATTAGTGACCCTGCATGTCTGGAGCTGTGTGACGTGTCAGTGTGAGCATCGACACGCTTGCGGTGATGTATCCTCTCTTTATAAACAGCCTGATGTTCAGACCGCAGCTTCTCTGCTTGTGCTTTTGTTTAGGTTTGCTAGGTTTGTGCAGTATTTAAATACTACTTCTGTGCAGTATTTACACACATTATTAGTTTGTACCACGGAAATAATCCTGTAAGTTTTATTCATGTCTGAGAACCAGAGAGTAACGTTTTTTTTAACTTATGATTTATTGTCTTATTTGCCTCTCGCTTGTCTCATATCTCATTTAGCTGCAGGTGGTGTTTAGAAATAGTGTTTCTGTTCCTAGATCAGTTGCTAAAACCTGCCACTGTTCTCTCTCTCTCTCTCTCTCTCTCTCTCTCTCTCTGTCTCTCTCTCTCTCTCTCTCTCTCTCTCTCTCTACTGTACTATGTGTGTATGTATGTATGTAATATAATTGTGTATTTGTGATTGTGTGTGTGGGGGGGGAGAGAGAGAGAGAGAGAATGAGAAAAAATTGAGCAAACAATCTTGAATCTAGGTCGTGTAACAGTGTGGAGCTGGAGTGTGTAAATACTCACAGGAAACACACACAGGAGTGTGTGGCTAGTGTGTGTGTGTGTGTGTGTGTGTGTGTCGTTTTCTCTTTTTCAGTGTAAGAGATGGATGTGTGTGATGAGCTTCTGTTGTGTATTAGGTGTGTGTGTGTGTGTGTTGACACTGCACATGTGTAAGTGTTTGTGAATTACTGCATTTACATGCACCACTCGCAGTAAAGACTTCTGTATGTGTGCCTGTGTTGAGTTCACAACTGGAAAGCTTGTATTTTTCATGGTCTGACTATAGTCTTGTCTTAACATCTTTCGACTGTCTTTTACTCTTAAAGTTATCCTGAAGTTGAGGTTTTGTCTAGTCAAGCTGTTAGCTAGCAGATGTTTTTCATGAAATAATAAGCGTAACATGGAGGTGTGGCATTTTTCTGTATAGTCTCATAGACCAGAAATTTGTGTCTTATAGTCCAAAACGTATACGTTACCGTTCTTTCAACCTTACATTGTTAGCTAGGAACTGTCCTGAGGTTATTTCTTGAGTGGACGTCAGAGAAGCATCCATCGCGGCTAACAGTAACACTGGTTAGCGTGTAGAGTTCCTCATGAGATGTTTTTTGTGATGTTATTCGCTTGTTTACGGCCCTCTGGCGTTTCACGCTGCATAGATGTTCTCCCGGGTCCACAGATTCCATTTGGTGTCGGTCAGCCCGCAGACTGTCGCTGTTGATAATGTTTCTGTGGGAAAAGCGAATGATATAAACGGATAAACGTCGTTGAAATGCGGCTGGAAGGTTAAGTGTGTCTGTGTGCGTTGACATTTACTTCAGAAGAGCAACTTGATTGGCAACAAACTCGGCCACCTCCACACACACAACATTTAATGTGAAATCAGTTTATGGGCTAAACAGAAAATTGAATAAGCTATTTAAAATCTTTAGACTCGTGTCCTGGCGTGACTCACAAAAGTCATCATGAAATATACAGTATGTATGTTACATATGTGTGTGAACATAATTATATATGTATATAGCCTAGTGTGTGTGTGTGTGTGTGTGTTTATGATATAGCTGGAATTAATCCTGAAATATCTACAATGTCAGTTTTTCTACTTGAAGGGAAAATTGCAGGCCTCATTTTCAGATGGAAAATTTCCAGGAAGTCGTTGAAAATGGATTATAGTGCTATTGTTTTTAACTGCCAGTTGACTTTCCAATAAAATGCCTTTTTAGCCTTTCATAAACCTTAAGGACTAATCGATTGTGTTTTGTGCTGTTTTCATGAGTGGTGTCATGAATTTTATTAGAATTTGCTCTGGAAGTAAACAGCCAATGAAATAAATATAATCCGGTTTGACTCTAAATCGCTTTAAAATCAGAGATAAAGGGTCAGTAGACGCCTGTGAAAAGCTCAGTCCTGCACACAACTGGCTTGTCTACTGAAGACAGTATTTGATAATGTTTCTCATCTCTATCAGCTTTGTTTTGTCAGTTTCCTGCCGGTCTGAGGGCAATCGTCTGCTTTGTAGAGAAGATCTTCTGTGAAGAAACCTTCACTGGGATTCATCTGACCTGCTTCAACCTCTCCAGATTGCATCACGCAACTCTCTCTAGTTTCAATGCGCCGGCAGGTACCCCGTCCCCACGGAGGCTGTTCTCAAACGCGCCGTTGTCTCTGAGCTCAGGTGTGTCAGATTGTCTTGCCGGGGTGAGATTTAAAGAACGCCAGCGTCTCGTCTTTGCTTTGATGTGTCAGACGCTCTCAGAGAGTATTTGTTTGGCTTTGTCAGTGTTATTGGCTCACCGCATTGTTGCGGCTGGCATTTCGTTGACACGCTGAGAGGCGCTATTGAAGATTACAGAGCGTATAAGGAGCGCTGATTGTTGCGTAGCGCGTGACTTATCACCCTCAAAGGTGAAATAGAGTTTGGACAAATAGTTTAAAATGTTTCTCCTCCTGAGTGCACCTCTGGTAGCATCTTTAAAAAGCGGTTTGTAACGCTCCGCTTGCAACGCTGACCCATATTCAGTCTAGCTGTTTTGTTGAGTATGCAGGCGTGGGGGTGTTACCCAAAACTGAGCAACTGTTTGTATAAGAGACAGAGTTTTCTTTTAATGCAGAAATGCTGGAAAACATAGACTCTTAAGGTTCTATTAATGTCTATAAAAGGTTCTTTATGGAACCATACTGTATAGCCAAAATAGTTCTTCTGTTGCATCAGAAGGGTTCTTATTTTAGGACTGTAGGAGCTGTGGGGTTTGCGTGGTTGAATCTGGCTTGCAACATTTCCTGATGTTTCCTGTTATTGTCAACATCTGAAACTTTTCATCAGCTGAAACTTTTCTGTTTTTTCATTATCGTATGTATTGATTGACGTGGCACAAACCGTACTGTAAATACCAGTGTGTTTAGCTTTGTACAGGCAGGCAGCAAAATGATGAAAAGTTTAATTTTATAAAGTGCTGTTATCCATGCTGAACCTTGAGAGAACCTCGTAACCTCACTTTTTCTCCTGTAACAGTGCAGCTGTGGCATCTGAGTTTACAAATGAGTCATTGGAACCAGCGTTTAGCACATAAGATGATGTATATCCACAATCCACAATCTGTAGTTAAAGCAATAATTGCCATGGGCTCCTCTAATGACTGCTAGTATTGCTGTGCTATGCTGAACTCTGTAGCGTCACATTTTTTGTCTGCAGTTCTTGTCAGAGATTTGAGTGTACAAGAGGTGGCCGGTGGTTTCTGCGTGGAGCATGTGACAAATGAAGATGACTTAGTAGTTGCTTTCATACTCGCTGCAGGGCAAACGCCCTTTTTTTCCCCTGATTTTACGAGTGCAGTCCGTCTTGCTTGACTGCCGGTGTGTGTCGGTAGTGTCAAGAGGACCTGAAGGAGAGCGGCCTGAGAGAGAAAGATACAGTGAGCGGAAGAGCAGGAAAATAGAAATGAAATTCCTCGCAATGCTCCAAGGAGCCCTCAAACCCGGGGCCAAATCAGATACTGCAGGGGAAGTGGAACGAGCTAGTGGGGTAGTGAGGCCAAGCGACGGCGCTGCTATCTGTTGCGCGGGCCATCGTAACGAAAACGTTTATGACTGCAGTTGTAAAAACAGGAGCTTTAGGGCAAACGTCTGGAGACCGTTCTGATCGGCCTGTACTATTGGCCTCTGCCAACCAATGTTAGCTTTCTGAGCCCGTCTGCTCCTCAATACCCACGAGGTTGTGATTGTTTTCCCCTCAAAACCTGTCTGGACCAGTGAGTGTATTTTGTCTGTTCTCCCTCGATGATGTTCTGTGTCTCTCAGTGACTTCTGATGTTTTAGTCGTAGGAGGCGTGACTTGTTAGGCTGCACCATCAACAACCACCAATTACAGAAAGTTGTACAGTAAAATGCTAATCATTTATTATCATTAATATAATGCATATTAAATATTTAAATGCTAAAAAATATTTAGTTTAGATTTAGTTGATTTTTAATTTAATACAGATTAATTGTTTAAATTCCTGCAGTGTTCAGTGTAAAACAAACATTTACATCTCTTTATGTTTATGAGTGTTGTTATAGTCGTGTAGGAGCTTCTGTGTGACGTTTTTAACATCACGCAGCCGCAGCGCAAAGAAACTCAAATGTGAGGAAGAACCACAGAGAACGTTTCTCAACAACAGAGGCAGGTTCAGTGCTTCAGTAAATCCTGCACAACTATCACATGTCATGTTGTGAAATATATGAATCTCTGTGATGTGAAATGAATCAGTGCAATATTAAATCAACAATTAACAACTTTTATTATGTTAGGTGATACTCAGATGATATTAATAAGACAGTGTGACTTATATAGTTACAGTTTTATTTTTGATTTAAATTAAGATCTTATTTGCTAACTTCATTTCCATAAGCATCTGATTTTAAACATCTTGTGATTCGCAGTTCTGAGTACGTTCACTGTCATCGTTGCATGAGCTGTTCTGCCCGGGTTCTCCTCAGGTTCTTCTCAGGTTCTTCTCAGGTTCTTCTGTAAGGAGCAGCTGGGCTGGACAGTGGCAGCAATGTTGGGCCGGCGTGGGACTTCTGTCTCATTAATGAACTAGTAATTTTGTTCAATCATATGCAGATCTTCACTGCAGGAGCTGCATATCAAAGACAGAATCTGGCGGCTGGTTTATTATTCACAGGGAGACCCAGTTATGTCAAGAACACACGAGTGGAGCTTGTAGCTACAGCGGGGGTGAGCGGCAGAGGGGGTGCTACCCACCGAGAGCTGAAAGATTAAAGAGGGTGGAGGCTGGGACACGCCTGCCTCTCTCCGGGGGCCGAGCATCGACTCCCCCTCTCCTTTATTCTTCTATCTCTCTCTGTCTTTCCTCCTATCGCTCGGTTGGTGAGATGTGATGCTGTGCGATGTTGATCTGCAGCATCTTGCGTTGTTGGTTTATTCAAGACCTTCAGACGTGCAGCGAACTGCTCTCTCCTGTTTCTCTGTTCTCTAGTGCCGGGGTTCACCGGGAAGCAGCATCGATGCCCCGGGACCCGAGCGCTAGCCTGCCATCATCGCGCCCACCGGGACTGTCTGTCCACGCCTGCTTTTGGCTGACTTCCTGTAGTGATGGCAGCAGTATGGCAGAGAAAGATGATTAATTTCACAGAGTATCTGTCACACCAATCAGACCCTGTGAGTCTCGTTCCCTGTACAAGGGTTTGTTCTCGCAGGCAAGACGCAGACTTGTGAGGTCAGCAGGTGTTGTGGGAAGCCCTGGATGTCCTCCAGAAAAGAGGCTGGAGACGATCTCACTGAACGGCTCTTCTGAAAAAATGACTTTCAGAAGCTTCAGTGCTTACAAGAACATTGTATGTAGAGGACATGAGAACATTAACTGTGACAAAAGGCTTACAGAATGTAATAGCAAGCGGATAGGGCTTTCTGAAATTACACTTTTGTCTCAGATTTGTAAAGAGAGCTGTAATGATGTTTCGTTCTGTGACATTAGAGCCTTAAATTTCTTCTGAATGACCAAATGAGGATAAAGCCATGGAGATGTTTGGGTCTGGAGCTCCGTTGATACCACCAGCAGGTGAAGGTAAAAGCTCTTGTTTGTGTGGTTTACCCAGCATGCCCCAGTCCTGCATTTAAGCCTGGTGTCTTTTCTTGATCACTCTGTTGATGTCAAGACACGAAACATCCGAGAGCAACCTCACGGTCTGAACATCATCTGCAGCTGGGAGGACACTAATGCAATTGGTTTTGGGCTCGTTTGGAAATTGGTCTCCTGTTTGATTTAATTAGCCAAACGTCTCCCATCCAGGCTGGAGTAAAATTTTTAAAAACTAAGTGATGGGTCACCACACTCTTCAGCTTGGAAACACAAGGTTTTGTATCTCTAACCGTTCTGAAACATTGAAATGTAAAGTGCCTTATTTTATCATGATTATTTCTCTTAGCTTAAAGTTACAATACATTTGAACAAAAATCAGTTTTTGAGCACTGAGTTTACGTGTCTGGTTCTGTAGATGTCAAAAGCATTTGGTTTTGAGGCAAAAACAACGGACTGCAGCTTAAATAACTCCAGTCTCTTTACCATCTACTGCTGTTTATGGTCGTACTGACCGCTGACCTCTGTGATGTCTTAGGTCACATACAAATGCTGACTTGCTTTGCAGAAACGTTGACAAGATTGAGAAGTTTCAATTTGCTCAGAAGTCATCAGGGGTGACCCCGCAGTGAACTCTGGCCCACCTTAATTATTGTTCTTCCATAGAACCAGCATTAAGAAGGACTGCAGGGCTCTCCGTCCAAATTTATAGCTTCTCATTTCAGGTTATTACCCAGTGCCCTCATTATGTGCCGTCTGCGGCCGTGAGAGGCGACGGACGGCCTCTTCTGTCCTGGGAGGAGAGAAATTGTATCATGACTTATCATAATTGGTCCATAAACATATGATATAATGTGAGGCAGGAATCACAGCTCACATTCATCTAACCAGACTGAGTGAGTTTAATATTTGTTTTTATATGAATGATTTCAGAACCCGTCCAATTGGGCTGTTAGTTTATGAAGCGTGTGCGTTTATCAGATGTAAAATACTTCACAAAGACTTTCCTGTCTCAGCTGTAAGTTGATTTTCCAAAGTGTTTAGCTGTTTACGTGAGAACCTGTGGCTCAGCCAATGGCACGCTGCGACGTTTCTGTTTGCTAACTAGCATTTGTTTTGTTTTCAAGGTTAAAAAGCCTGAAAACAAGAAATAATTACCTGAAACTTCTTAACATAAGATGTTGGGAGAGTTTAATACTGGGATTTGAGCAGAATGGATGTTAGGGTTGTGGAGAAACTGAAGCGGTGTGTTGTGAAGTGATTCACCAATGCTACCATGGTCTCTAGCTCAGGGACAGCAGCTGTAACCCCCAGCTGAAGTGTGCTGGGAGTGAGAGGAGCTCTGTGGGGGGAAATAGATGTGTTTTCATTTCATCTTCCAGTTTTATCCCTCCAGACACCTTTACAAGAGAGAAGAGAGATCTTGTAGTTTTTTATTCCTTCTGTTTTGAAATGACGCTTTGCACACAATTTATTAAATTAAATTAATCACAAAACAAAACTTTAAATCCAGTATGTCGTATTATACATTTTTGGCCACTTATTTTACACACAGATATATCTGAAATTATATTTGTGTTCATATTTAAATGTACTATTTTTATATTTTGAGATTGTTCATTTATAATGTTTCAGTAGGAAATGTTATTATCACTTGCATGAGGAAAACAAAACATAACAAATGGATTTACCTGAAAACAACTTTTTCAGAAATGTTTCATGATGTCTTTGGCTTATATTTTTAAATTAAATCTTCGAGCAGCAGCTACACAAACCCTTACAGAGACCATCTGACCTTCTGACTGAGTCTGTAAATGGTGCAAACAAAGACATTCAGGATTAATTTAGTTACAAACAAGTAAAAACTAAACAGCTGCTGTAGGCCTTCCCTGAGGAACCCGTGTGTGTCCTGTTTGTATCCGTTTCTCTTCTTCTGTAAATGTGTCAGTTTATCTGAGGTCACATCACACAGCTGTAGGTTTTAGTTACAGAAGCGTTGGTTAAATGTTACACTGCCTCTACTGTATTTTCATATAAATAATACTGTATTTCAGATATAATTTTAGTTCTCATGATCCGTCTGTTAGTCTCAGGTGTTGGCCGCTCCAAAGTTTCTGCAACTCTGATTGGAGCCTTTCTGAGGGAAAGCAAACAGCATCAGGGGCTTAGATGCTGTGGTAAGTGGGTCAGTGGTGCTGGAGTTGTGCCTCAGCACTCTGGGCTCCCTCTTCATTAGTGGTGGGCCGGTGTCAGAGGGTCCAGGTAATACGCTCCCATGGTGCACTGAGGCGGGGGCCGCCATTAATCAGCCAGACGTGTCACCGGAACCGAGAGCATCATTAGGGTCCTCAAACGGGATGGGATGGTATGGGGGGGTCACTCTCCTGACCCCACATCAATAACAGCGGTGTGTGTGTGTGTGTGGGGGGGGGGTGTTGGTGCAGACCTGGTGGATGTTAAGGTGGGCTACAGGAAGCAGAACAGGGGTTCTGCTGTTCTGAGTAAGACCCTTTTCAAAGCCCCACCCCTGGAGTCTGGTGCTGTCTCTGAGGCTGGAGCAATGTTTGAGGACACCTGGTTTTTGTGCTGTATGCTATCAGGGATGTTTCTGTGAGTCTTGTTAGAAAATAACACTGACTGTATTGTGTAGCATGGAAGAGGTGCGACTGTTTTGAAGCTGCAGTGAATAGGACGTGGAGTCCAACCGCGGCCTCAGAGGAAATTATTATGTTCAGAACCAGAGAGCGCATTTGGTTGCAAGTGCAATTCGTCTTTCTGTAACCGCTGCTGAAATGGACCTGCCTCAATTTCAAACCCATGTATCATATGCATTGTATTGTGTACAGAAACTACTGTCTGTTTTTTGTGTAGCTCACATAAGTCCACTGAGCAAATGACAGCAGAGTGGACAAACTGTGTTTCAGAGGCTACCTAACCTAACCTAGATCTTACAGTTGGTTAACGGCCATGTTGGCATGAACTGGGTTGACTTGAACCGCTCTAGCTGATCAGGATCTAAACCAGTTTGGATCAACAAATGGCAAGATGTTTTCACCTGGTAGATTTATGCTGGTGCACTCCATTGTAGTCTTCTGAGGTCTCTCAACTCCTACCATAAAGTGTTTCAATGTTGTATTTAAATGTTTTCTTTCTGTGTGTGTTTCAGGTCTTGGTGAACTCCATTACCCAGCCTGCATTGCTGTATGAGAACGTTGTGGTGAGCGACGGGAACCCAGTTTTGAGGGACATGCTCTTCAGCCCTGACCGCCAATATATCTACATGCTCACAGATAAAGAGGTGAGACTTCAGGGACTCGTGTTTCGGCTGTGAGATGTTTTATGTGCCGAGGGTCCCTGCAGACCAGAAGTTTGGTTTAGTCACACTCTCAAATCCCTACAGACGCACAGAAGAAACACGGCAAAGAAAGAGTTTTTTGTCTTTGAATTCTGTTTATTGTTGAACGTTTTGAAACACATTTACGATTGTCAGCATGTGTGTCGCGCTGTTGATGATCACAGAAAATAATCTTGATTCTCTTTGTGAAAATAAACACAGACTGTGGTAAACATACTGTACAGCAGAAGTCTATCATACAAGTCATTTACCACAGCTCATAACACTGCGAGATTATTTTCTGTGTTAATCGACAGCGTGCTTGTATTTATCCCACAATGTTTATTTTAAAACAGAAATAGTTTATTTTTCTCTGTGTTGGGAGTCAGAGGTTTGGAAGCTTGATATTTCTGAGGTGTGTTTGAATTCAGCTACTCAAATATGCCAATATGTGTGTCTGAGTGTGTGTATCTGAGTGTGTAAGTGTGTGTGAGTGTGTTTATGAGTGTGTGTGTGTGTGTGAGAGAGAGGATGAGAGACCTGGACTTTCTCCTGATTGGCTGCATGTGATATTCAGCGCTGTGTGTCGGCCCCTCTGGTAATTTAGCACTTATCTGAGAAAATTGAGGAAGAGCCCCTCTGATCTTTTCTGATGGAAAAGAAAGCTTTCAAACACCATCTGCCCCCCCCTTTCTCAGAGCGAGAGATGGAGAATGTCTCGTCTTTTTCTCCTTCCGTCTCACTCTTTTGTTTCCCTCTCGCCTCTTTTATGTTCTCCTCGCTAAGGGCTGATTGGACGTCTTCCTGTCTTCCTCTCATTAAAGGCCATTTTCTTCATCGCTGTAACTCGTTCTCTCAGCGCCGACCCCCGCCGTGATCACAGCCCCTGACGGCCCTCAGTCTCCGTCAGACCCAAACCGCCGCGTTTATTCTGCCTTTTAATGTCACAGATTAAAAGAGAACAAATGTGACGGATCACGGCAAACATCTGAATAATTCAGCATGTTATTTTCACTGCTGAGGGACGTTTAGAAGAGCTTTAGATGCGGCTGTGGGTTTGAGGGAGAGTTACTGCAGACCCTCGTGGAGGTTTGTGTTCATGACGCACACAGAGAGTTTGTCAGGTTTTTGTATTATTTAAATGCACTAAACTGATTGTATGATGTTTTTTTAAAGCATTATTTCTGTCTCATGACAAACAGAAACCTCTCTATAATGCATTTTATGTTTAAAACTTCATAATGTGTTTCTCATATTATTTTTCTGTTAATGTGAAGTTGTTCTCAGGTTTTCCCACGTTCAGGAGCTCTGAGTTTAAACCAGCACACAGCGAGACGCGTCAGTCACACGGGAGCTGATCTCTGGGTCACACGCTAATTTACAAACCCAGCCCAACCTTTGACCCTCAGCCAGACCTTGACCCGTAGATTTCAGAACCACACTTGGGCTGTGATGCTCACAGCTGTTTCACTGCATCCCCTGTGAATTAATTCTGCGTAAGGCTTCCCAAACCAACCACACAGACACACCTGCTAACAGACACAAAAACACCTCAGCGGCTCCGATCCAGCGTCGACTGGAGATAATTGTTTTTAATGTATCCGTGTCTTTTGAGAGGAGTTGTTCAGTAATTGTATGGGTGTTTGGTGTAAGTGCGGCAGATACAGGAGGTGTGTGGACGGTTCGTCAGGTGGGGTAACCTCTCAACACATTAACTTTCCGGAGGGTCTTT
>JBAJNP010014441.1:0-10968 GCA_036877545.1 Yasuhikotakia modesta | reverse complement strand
ATCTGCTTTCAGGTGTGATTTTTATATTGCCCACACCAGTTACTTGGCCCAGAGGAGTTTAAAGGAGCAACACATGCTTGAAACAATGTTATTTATCCACAATTTTGAAAGGGTGCCAACAATTTTGTCCAGCCCATTTTTGGAGTTTTGTGTGACATTATGTCAAATTTGCTTTTTCCCCTCCCTTTTTTGTTTTGTTCTAATACACACAAATGGAATAAACATGTATATAGCAAAACAAGTGTTAATGCAATACTTTTCTGTGAGAAATACTTAATTTTCTGAAAAAATTTCAGGGGTGCCAACAATTTTGGCCATTACTGTATAAATGCATTTTCTAAAGTTACAATGCTGTTACAATGCAAATTTGTGAAAGGTCCACAGAATTGAATGTTTTGCATTTAGTCAATCAATACGTCTCATTGGACCAGTTCAGCATTAAAGTCACACTGACCCCGCCAGCATGGTGTAGAGCAGGACACCAAGACTCCAGATGTCACATGCAGCATCGTAACCCTGACGCATCAGTACCTATAGCACAGCAGAAACAACATGCAGTATTGATGTATAAACAAATCAGCACTCTGTATCACATACATTCATGGCCAAAAGTTTTGGCAGGGACAAAAAGTTTACTGCATCAGCATTAGTAAATTATTTTCCACGTTTCTAGGGTTTTACTGAGTTTTAAAGGATTTTTGAGTCGTGAATTGCGAGTCGGTCAGTGAACCTAATCGTCTCTACTACAGACATTAGGTTAACCTAGAACTCCCATAAACCGTTTTATACTATACTGTGCTACAATTGTTCTGAATTGTTGTTTTCTATTTGGTTTAATGTAAAGCTGCTTTGAAGCAAGTGAATTGTGAAAAGGGCTATATAAAAAAATAAACGAATTGATTTTATTGGCAAAAAATTATGAGTCAATATTTACAGTGTTGACCCTTGTTCTTCATTACCTTTGTAATTCACTCTGGCATGCCGGATATTAACTTCTGGATCAAATCACGATTGATGGCGATCTATTCTTGCCATATTAGTTCTCGGAGCTGACCATAATTAGGGCTTCTGCTTGTCCACTCACCTTTTGAGGACTGACCACAGGTTCTCAATGGGGTTGAGATTCGGGGAGTTGCCTGGCCAGTTCCCATGTCATAATCCTCAAACTACTATTTTATTACTCTTGCTTTATAACATGGTGCGCCATCATGCTAAAAAATGCACGGATCATTACCAAATTGCTCATGGATTGTTGGAAGAACATATGCAGTTGCAGGACATTTTGTTACCATTCTTTATTCATGGCAGTGTTTCTTGGCAGAATTATGACAGAGTCCACTCCCTTGGTTGAAAAGCAACCCCACACATGGATGGTCTCAGGAAGTTTCACTTTCGGCACAATGCAGGACTCATGGACTCATGAGGTAGTTTTATTTTCCGGACAATCGATTTTTCAGATGTCCCAAACAGTCGGAAGGGAGCTGTCCTTGATGTTTTTTCTTGGAGAAGTGGCTTCTTTGCTGCCCCTCTCGACACCAGTCCATTGTCCAAAAGTATTCACCTCACCTGCGTGCAGATGCTCTCAAAACCACCTGTCGCCATTCTTGAGCAACTCTGCATCTCACGCTTCTACAACTGACTCCTCAGGAAGAGACACTCTGGGACGTTCTCAAGACTTCTTCACTTCAGCTGAAACGCTTTTTTAAAGTTTTTGATGACCCAGTAAATGGTTCTTTCAGGTGAAAATATTCTTTGTAGTAATTTCCTTGCATGCAAGGCCATTTTGATGCATGATAGTGATTTCACCTGACTAGTGCTCATTCACACTTTCACATGTGCTGCTGATATTTAGTTGTTTGGCGGAAGGAAATCATTTTGTGTTAGGATCAAAAAAAAGTGAAATTAGTTTTTTTGTGTAAAGTTAATTTTTTTTTACCAATAAAGCTTTTAGCAATTATATAAAATGCATCTGATTACTCTGCACAGTAATCTAGAAACAATATGAATGAACACCGCAATAGCTTAAGCAGCAAACCTTTCAAAACACAAAATTTATGTCACCGTCAAAACTTTTGGCCAAGACTGTACTCCGATACATTTAATTAGGATTTGAATATGGGTATCATGGTTTTGTGCGGCATTCAGTTCCTCACCTCAGGAGCAACAAAATTTGCAGTATAACAGGGTGTCAGCAGCAGCCCGTTGTCGCCTCTCAGCTGCTTGGCAAAGCCAAAATCACAGATGCGTATGGAGTCAGGGTTTCCTGAATCGTCCATGTAGAGAATGTTGCTGGGCTTCAGATCTCTGTGCACCACCTGCATCAGGTACATCACTATTTAACAGTCTGATATTCTACACACAACATAAACATACTTACAGAGCACTTTACTAGACAGCATCACATCTTCATGTTTTGGATGTTTAAAACATTGGTTTAAACAGAAGTCCATGTTGACCTCTGTTTAATAACTGATCAATAGTGATTGGTGTTACAGGACCCCCACACCACAGTTTCTAAATGGTTCATAACTTTGTTTGACATTGACAAATAAATGTAGCTTTACACGTCCCTCACTGATTTCCATGGGTTCAGACTAGGACAGTTTCTGTAAAATCTTTCGGGCAAACTATTCCATTTCCACCATGACTTATTTTGTGACATAATGCTGTGGCTATAATATATGGAGACCCTGAGGTCATAGATGTGAAGTTCAAGTTTTAACAGCAGGTTTGTTGTTAAACCATAACAGGGAACTGTTATGGTACCATAACAGCCCTTTAACTGTTAACACTATTTTAGATGGTCAACTGTTCTTCTACTTTGAAACTATGAAAAGTTGTGTTTATTTTTAAGTTAGGGTATTATTTCCAACAAATAATATTAAATACATTCAATGAAAGCAACATATAGCCCAGACTGTGATGTGAGCACAGAGGTGTATTTATGTCTCACCCCTTGGCAGTGCAGGTAGTCCACAGTTTTGGTGATGGTGTACAGCACGGCACTGGCTTCTCGTTCAGAGAAGAACTTCTGCCTAAGGATCTTATCCAGTAGCTCGCCACCCTTCATAAGCTCCGTCACCAAATATACAAAACGGCCCTCGTCATACACCTAATTGACACACAGGTTTGTTTTGCTACATTCAGTGTTCATGACTGCAGTGTGTTCACACTTCACCAGTGATGGGTTAAATACAGAGGTCACATTACGGGTATGGGTTACCATATCTGACAAAAACATGTTTTTTACTTATTTTACTTGGCCCCCATAAATCAGTGTACACAACAGTGAGACGTACACAATTGGTCCTCAAGATAATTTTTGTGGCATCACATTGTTGATTCTGCTATACCTGTAAACCAGGTTCTGTGGCTACAGGTTGATGCCTCCAGCGCAGACATCTATATTGGCAGCAGTTTAGTGTGGGCATATTGTACTGCCCATGTCTGGTGTAACTAGTGTCATTATAAGCAGTATTAACTTGGTAAGTAAGTAATGACACATGACAGTTTCCTGTAATAGTACTGATGCAAAACATTTGCCAATGTTAGGTGATGATTTTAATGTGCAACCCTCATTATGTGCTGTTGAGCATAGGAGTCTGCCTGAGTATAACTGTACACAAAATTGATATGGATGACAAACATGACAGCAGGAACAAACTAAATCTCTAAAATTCCCTGGCATTTTTTTTATTGTGTTTATATTCTGATTTTGTTAACCTTAAAGACAAACATTGATAGTGATGCGAGCCATAATATTACATGACATGGATAAATACTGATTACAATTTTACAATTGAAATACAATTTTCACAAAAAATTTGGGGCCGGATTGCAGGGCGTGAAACATGACTTAAAAGATAGCAGCATCCCTATTATTACATATAAATTGCTAAGTCTGTTAGTAAAACCTGTTGACAGATACAACTGAATTTTTCAAAACCCAATGCATATAGCTACATTTTGAGGACTTTCTGAAGAACAAATAAACAAATAATGTTGAAACCAAAATTCTATATTCTTGCCTGTATTCAAAACAACTGTAACGAACAATTATTTTAACAGTGTCTCAGTGACAAAAATATGCTAATATGTTTAAGTTGAGACACTTGCTCAGTACCTTTTTCAATAAATTCTGTATGAATCAGTTTTTAGGGAAATTTGGAAGCGATTTTGTTAACCAGGGGCCGAACAGTAAAACCTTGACAACCAATCACGAAACGGAAAAATGTGGCAACAAACACTCACGACAAATGTCAAATCTGCCATGGTGTCAATAAAATACACAGGCACATTGGTAACTGCAGGCTTATTTATTTATAGTCCCAATAGGTTAATTAATTGCATGCTGCATAATTAAACTCACATGCATGCTGTGCGCTATGCATCCAGAGTACGTTTTCAAATTTCATTTTCCAAATCCATTTTCAAATTTCGTGTTACCATTGGAGGTACTTAAAACTTAGTCTAGAAAAACTTTGCGGGAGTGTTACGTACAATTACACGCATGGCCAAATGGTTGCGTAAAAGGTTTTTATAAATGAGGCCCCTGGTTTAACAATGTCTAAACACAGACTGCTGGTTTTGAAAGGGGTTTTACTCACATCCTTCAGTGTGATGATGTTGGGATGCTGTCCATATCGCATCAGTATCTCAATCTCCTCTGAGGGGTCTCGTTTATTTTTGTCAATGATCTACTTAACACAACACAGTGAAACTGGTAAATCAAACCATAAGCATCCATTAAGCTGTTCAGGGTCATGAGAAGACTGAAGAAAAATGCATGGTAATATGGGTCACACACTATTGTCGTAAGAAACGAGAGATGGCATGCCTCACCTTAACAGCAAACTCCATGGCAGTAACTCTGTGTATGCAGCGCTTACATATGGAGTAAGAACCAACACCGATGTCTTCCTTCAGCTCATACATGTCAGAGAACTGCGCCGAGCTACTGTGCATCTAACAGAGCAAACACAGCAGTGTTGTAACATTACAAATCTATACATCTGTGAAAAAGAGTGTTCTTACCTTGAGCAGCAGTATACACTGCCTGGCAAAATAAAGATTGCACACTTTATTATTATTTTAGCTCTAACCGAAGCTGAAGGTGATCTAACACTGAACATGACAGTAAATATTTCTGTCCATAGTAGGGCTATTCCAGTATCAGATTTTCACCACACAAAGATCATGGCCAATGTGATATCACAATATCTGTTTACATAAGTAATGCTGTTAGTAAAATTCATCTTTAGTTTTGCGTTCTCTTTTATGATCCATTAATCACACTTAAAATAAGAGCGTAGAGATTGTAACTATTATGGTTCTTCTGCAAACTGTTAAATGGGTAAAATGGGACATTTGTGGTCCTAAATGCCCCTTTGTTTGGCTGGGAGCAGAAGCATGCTGTATCTTTAAAGGCAAAAGCTGCTGTTTCACATATCCTTTCAGCTTGTGCTTCAAATATTCTGGCAACCACAAAACTGAAAATGAAATGAGAATGATTTTGAAATTCATTTTCAAAATCATATTCTGACATCATATTGGGCAAAAGACTGGAGCAATGTGATACCAATGTGTAATCCTGATTTCTGGGGTTTATTTATTAAAAGTGGATTTTAAACATTAAAACGTGATTGTTTACACACACACTGCTGACACATTTACATTCAAACACAATGTGAAAGTGTATTTTCATAATAGGTGATCTTTAAAAAAAAAAAATCTGTGATGTGTGCTAATGCTAGTAAGAGAACAGAGGTGCAGTGGTTCACCTGCACTATTGGGAGGATGTTAACGAGAGGAACACTTTTGTTATCCTCAAGGGAGGCTGGAGCTACAAAACTGAAGCCTTTGAAGAGCTGGTGAGCATTTGCACTAGGGGGAATGCCAGGGGAGTCTGTCCGTACAAAGCACACAAACAAAGTCAATAAGAAAACAAAAACACATGGACACAAGAAATCAATTTTTAGTCTGACAGGGCAAGTAACCACTATTATATGAACCCACCATTCATACCTTTGGGAGTTTTGGCTGTGAATTCTGGGTCAAAGCAGAAAGTGTCATCTGGTTTTCCCACGGCAGGTCTGAATGGAGGATGAAGTTCTCTTCGGTACAATTTCTGCACAATAAATTGGCAATTAACACATGCTTTTTCCAATAAAATGTTAAGTGACAGTTTAGTAACCATGTGCAGATCAACATGAAATTGCAAATGCATTTCACTATTGTTGCAAACAACAAGTGGGAAAAAGTATTCCAAAGCTCTCCGTAAAACACTACAGTGGAACTGATGTGACAGTTTTAACAGATTGAGGTAGCTTTAAGATTTTAATTATTTTGTAGCATGAATCCCTTCCACTGACCAGCCGGCATGAATTGATGAGGACACTGTGGGCAAAAGGAGGAGAAATTCATTCATTTAGAAGACTAACTGCAAATAAATAGTCAACTGCATGTTTCAGACCATTCACATGGCATAGTCACTATAGGCCAATTCAGTGAAATCTGTTATTTTAGGATTGTGATTTTAGGATTGAAAAGGGTGTTTCCCTAAAGCATTTGCTGCTGACACAATATCAGGAGAACCATAATCGAAAGGGAACCTACAACAAAGTTGGTTGCTCTTTTATCAAACAAAAGCACATCTTTGTATCCACCAGGCCATCCAAAAAAAAATTTGTTAAAAACAAACTTATATGTATAGGTAAGAAATGTGAAGAAACCACTGAAGGCGCTTTAGCGTATAAATGTTATGAAGATGGCGTTTAACACCTTGGATCAGTTGGCACTTTTAGTGCATTTAGTGAAGCATGAATGGATGCAAGATCTCTTTTTTGACATTTTATAGTGTCTTTGTTATGCATGCTATCTATATGTTATCAAGATGTATCTGGTATAGGTTCACTGGATCACTCTGATCGTGTCATGGTCCATGGGCAGTGCAGATGTTTGTAGTATAAAACAAATTGTACATTTCTCCTCAGGAACCTATGCCAGGATCCTGTTTGTCGACTTCAGCTCTGCATTTAATATAATCATACCGGATCTGCTTTAGGACAAGCTTTCCCAGCTGAATGTGCTCTATTCCACCTGTTGATGGATCATAGACTTTCTGTCTGACAGGAAGCAGCATGTGAGAATGGGAAAACGGGTTAGTACAGGCTCCCCTCACGGCTGTGTTCTTTCCCCTCTCCTCGGATGACACCACCCTTATTGGGACTTATCGCTGAAGGGGATGAGTCTGTCTCTAGGTCGGAGGATTGGTGATCCATCTGGTAACCTGATGCAATCAGCACAACTTGAAGCTCAATGCTGCAAAACAGTGGAGATGGTGGTTGAAGAACCCAGCCCCACCTGCCCCCATTATGGACACAAACTTTATGAAGCATTTCCATCTGGCAAAAGACTGCGGTCCATCAGGACCTCACTCCACAAAATCAGTTTCTTTCCATCAGCGACTGCCCTTGTCAACAACACTCAGGACCCATCAGGGCTTCCTACTCACGCCCATGGACACTTCTAAAAAATTCTAAAAAAAACGTGTTACACTCACACAAGCAACTTAGGCTGCTATATTCTCACACCCAAGACTGTAAGCTTTTAAACTGGTTCCTTCACATTTTGCACAGCATCCTGGACAATGTTTAGAAATTTACAATTTGTTTCCTACTATAAACCAGGGTTCTTGCAAGTTTAAGTAAGTTACATTTAAAACCTTTTTAAGACCTTTTAAGACCATCATGAGTGAAATTTAACACCAACACGATGCAACTAGAAGCACTAATTCCAGAAATTTTCAAAACATTCTATTTTTATTGAATCAGTTATAGAAAAATATCAAATAAACTTAAAAGGAATAAGGAAAATACATGGATGATAGACAACAGAACGTTTGATGTCCATATTTGCAAAACAACACTAGTACAGGGCCTGAATTCCGTTTTTTTTTAAACGTGAGGGGGTTTTCCCCCCTTACATAGGTCACATGGGAATGGTTTAAAGATCATGGGGGGAATAAATTGACACATTGGGCTAACTTAATAATCTTCATTTTTTTATGTCTACAGATTTTAATGTACAGTGGTTTTCAAAATGGCTTAATAACAACTGTATTAAAACTATATATTAATCTTTCAGAATCAGTGAATTTCACATATTCCACTTTCAGTGTAAAAAGTATTATAGTATTTCTTAGAAAAATACTACGCAAAACTTTAAATTAACATTAAGAACTCTGTTTAAACTCAGTTTCAGTGTCTTTTATGAGTTTCATTATTTTGACCTTTTATTTTTGTGCTTACTGAATGAAGGAATGTCTCAGCTTTCTAAAATATAGCCCAACCATTTTTACTAATATTTAAGCGTTTTGAAATAATCTAGTCAGAGTATCTTTTTTAATTTATTTTAAGGTCTCTGAGATCACTGAACCGGTGATTCCGCATCTGTTAATGTATTACATAATTTGAAAACACAGAGATGAAGCGATGATGAAGCAAATACATTTGTGTGGGAATGGTTTAAATTATGTGCAATCCTTGGTATCACATGCTTAAATTCAAGCCCTGTTGCACATAAAAGCTAGCCCTGCATATATCTGAGTTCATTCCCTTTAGCAACGATCTCAGTATTTTTATCACCACCTAGACACTGGTGCAGACAGGTAAACACAACCACTTTATGATTAGTTCTACAGCCTTTAACTATTTTATTTTCTGCGGACAACGCTTCTTAGGAAGGGAAGTAAGAATTAAGACTTAGGTCAATTAAATTTAAGACCTAGGATGAAAATCTGGGCTTTTTTAAAAACTTTTTAAGGCCTTAAATTTAGCTTTCTGAATTTTCGCCTTTTTAAGAGACCTGTGATTCCCACAGGTTTGATCTTGGGTTTGATTTTGGGTTTGATTCCTACAAGTTTGATCTTGGGTTTGATTCCCACCAGTTTGATCTTGTGTTTGATTCCCACCGGTTTGACCTTGTGTTTGATTCCCACAGGTTTGATCTTGGGTTTGAGTCCCACGGGTTTGATTGTGCAACAATGCCTCATATTGCTGTGGAAGGCCTTAAAATTGGACAGGTGTCTTTATACAGCCTTTAAAAAGAAAATCCAACATGCACTTCAGTTCTAATCTTGATGTCATCAGAGCCGCATTGTTTCGTGTTTTCTCCTTTTCATTTGAAAAAAATTATTTAGATTTAAGATGTACAGCACCCACAGACTTGTACTTTATGAATAACCAAGAACAACAGTTTCCACTAAAGCTACTTGATTTTCTGAACAGAAAAAAAAATCCACTGAACCTTGAGGGTGGGAATAATAACAGTAAATTTTGTTTTTGGAGTGAACTATCACTCCAAAGGTAATTTGTAATTAAGGCAGAACTCTCTTTAGAACTCTCTTTCCCCCTTCACACATTGAAGCAGTGAAGGCTTGATGCTCCGTGCACCAGCCATGTGTCAAACTGCTACAGTAGGCACGTTGCCTGGCCACTGCCACATATACACATTTTGGCAATGAGGCAAGAGGAGGTAGCTATGAGCAGTGCTGCTTATGTAATAACAGGATCGGGTAATGTACTAACTAATTCTTACATTCCAGTCTATGGTGGAGAAAAACGCATGACGTTTAATCTCTTCCACTCCATCAGGGCCGGCCCCTGAAACACAGTAACACTGTATGGTCATCGTTTAGTTAATTGTTATCTGTTAACAATATTAAGTTTATCACTAACAATTCTGCCTCTAATGCACTTTTACAACAAACATCTTAGTGTTTTGATTTACAATGTAAAGAGTAAAACAATATTCTTACCTAAACGATTTGAAGGATTTCTCTTGAAGAGCATTCGTAAAAGACTTTGTGCTTCCAAACTTAAAAATTGTGGCATTCCCAACTTTGCTCTGATGATGATCAGCAAGAAACAAAACAGTTATGTTCCTAGCATTATATTTGGATAATCACCATGACCATTAAGGAAATAATATTTGCTTGGGTGTTAAAGCTCATTTAGTTTTCTTAAGCAAATTGTCTTTTGACAGTCTTTATTCATGTTAATAAAAACACTGGATGTTTAATTGCAATACTCACTTGAGAATCATGTTCATAGTCTCATTCCTGTCTTGTCCTTGAAATGGTAATGTGCCGGTCAGCATTTCAAACTGGCACAAAAATAAGCAAATACAATCTGTCAAACTTAACTTAAAGTTAACATTAAACATTCAAAGTTAAAACTTAACATTATTCTTTATTCACTTAAAGAATAAGGTCACACAATAAATTGTAAGTAGCTGGCAAGTAGCTCAACAAAAAAAAAACAGCTTTAGGTTAGAGATTTACTGCAACAACACCGTGGTCATTTTCTTTAGTTTGGCCAGCAGACATTGCAAGAAGGATATTTTGGGTCTGATACACAGCTAACACTTTCTAAGATTATTTTTTACGTTGTCCAGCTTTGCCAGCTGAGGATAGTATTAATAAGGTATGTGAAGTTATCATTGGGTTTTTTTTATCAGGACGATGAACAAAAACATGCTAAATTTGTTTTCTCATTGCACTTCATAAGTGAGCTGAGCACCAATGGAGACTGATGTGGATAAGCATTGACTACAAACAAGAGTGCATCATGAACCACATGTGCTGGGGTAATCGCACAAGGACGCATATTCATCTTTAAGCACACAGGACATGCAGAATATATAGTGCATTTAATAATCGTTTTAAACAGTGCTTAGCATAAATGAATAAACCCCACTACATTTGTCAGAAAACCTTTAGTTTCCTTCAGAATCAACATTTTCTATGAGAAACTATACTACAAAACATTTGTAACAATTGATTGTAAACAAGATTTGTTAGTTTGCACACACAAAAAAAGTGATTTTCCTAACAAATTTATTCAAGCCCATGTTGCAAAAATGAGTACACCCCAATTATAGTCTTAGGAGAAAAGCCACATTTAAGAC
>JBAJNP010014440.1:0-10969 GCA_036877545.1 Yasuhikotakia modesta | reverse complement strand
TGTGTTTCAGTGTATCACTGTGGAAGTGAAACCGGATGGAGCGAGATCTTCTATTTCACCTCTCTGAATGAAAGCACAACTTTCAGCCCCAGACTTGCTCTGTTTGGTGACATGGGGAATGAAAACCCTCAGTCCCTGAGTCGACTGCAGAAAGAAACACAGATCGGCATGTATGATGTTATCCTGCACATAGGTGAGACTCTCATGTTACATGTGACTTGAATGAGTTTAATGTCTTTAACTCTGCTAGAGTGCTGTGGGTGGTGTTTTAACTAGACAGTTGCTTACTGCTAGTGTGACTGTATTACAGTCTTGAATAACTGAGAAGTAAATGTTTTAAGTGTCACAGGTCCTGAAGTGTTGATTATTTAGGTAATGTGTGTTTTGGCTAAATTTTGACAGTTTGTGGTTGTTTTTACAGGAGATTTTGCATATGACATGCATGAGGTAAGTTTAACCAACACTAAATCAGTAATCAAATCTATCATGCTGCAGGCTAATAACAATTGAGTCAACATGCAGATCATTTTTAGTACAGTACAGTAAAAATGTGTGTGTGTTACACATGTGTTACACAGTGGCCATGTCTTAACTTAACAGACATGTTACACAGTGGGTTTATAACAGTTTTGAGTGTCTGTGTGTTTTTAACTCAGGATAACGGCAGGATTGGTGATGAGTTTATGAGACAGATTGAAAGCATTGCTGCATACACGCCCTACATGACCTGCCCAGGAAACCATGAGTGGGCGTAGTAAGTGTGTTCATATCCACCATCTTTTGTGTGTCTGGTGGACAACCAACACTCATCTGAGACAAACCAACACTCATCTGAGACAAACCAACACTCATCTGAGACAAACCAACACTCATCTGAGACAAACCAACACTCATCTGAGACAAACCAACACTCATCTGATACAAACCAACACTCATCTGAGACAAACCAACACTCATCTGAGACAAACCAACACTCATCTGAGACAAACCAACACTCATCTGATACAAACCAACACTCATCTGAGACAAACCAACACTCATCTGATACAAACCAACACTCACTTGAGACAAACCAACATGTAAAAAAACATTTTTTCTGCCTGTTATCGATTTCAAGCATTTTTAAAATGATGTAATTAAGATGTTTACTCACAGATCAGTGAAGCAGATGTTGAACTCTGGCTGATTTTGTTCTGCCGTACTTTGTCAAAGCACTGGACTCATCTAGCTTAACACCGAACTAATCCCGTAGAGTTCTTCTAGAATCTGAATCAACACTACAAACAATGCTGTTCATCCACCCTCAGCATCCTCTCACACACTTCAGATCTGCTTCTGTTTGTTTACAATGTTTTTGTGAATGTGATTTTGATGTAATTCCCTAACAATAATCTTCTTTGTTTTCCAGCAACTTCTCGCATTACAGGTATCGCTTCAGTATGCCTGGACACACAGAGAATCTCTGGTACAGGTATCAGAGCTCCAGCTCTCTTATATGAGACAGTCTTCATGTAGATGCGGATGTGTGTTTGGAGGAAAGCTATGTGTTTTTAATTTATGATGTTTCTTTGAAGCTGTAAAACGTTCTCTCTGTCGATTCATATATATATATCACGTGTCTTATTGAGGGACCCAATTGATCTTCATCAGATTGTTGGTTGTTCACAAACTACAGAAAGTCTACAAATAGTTTTTTGATTGCTACATCTGTAGCAGAGGTTAACCCTTCAGAGCCTGCCGCAGGTCACACACGTCACTCTCAGTTTTCTGCATGTATTCTGTTTGTGACTCAACATCACAGCCGATGGACGTTATATCTGCACATTGAATACGCGAGAGGGCGAGTCTTTGCTTAGATGTTCTTCCAGCACTGATGATTGATACTGACTGTGTGTAGCTGGGATGTGGGGCCGGCTCATATCATCTCCTTCTCCACTGAAGTCTATTTCTATCTGGAATATGGTCTTGATCTGCTCTTCAGACAGTACGAGTGGCTGAAGAGAGATCTTGAGGTATAAATTCAGACATCAGATGTTGCTTTTAAATTGATTTTATTGTGAGAACGTTTGTGGGCTACAGTGAAGATCATGGTCTGTCTTCATTATTTCAGGAAGCAAACAGGCCAGAGCGCAGGGCTGAGCGTCCGTGGATCATCACTATGGGCCACAGACCCATGTACTGCTCCAACGATGACGGGGATGACTGCACACACTTCCAAAGCTACGTATGTATCTCAGTCACATCGGGGGAGATTGTGTTGAATAAAGTACATAGTAAACATAAATTTATGGAATGTTATTTTCATTCCAGGTTCGTCTTGGACGCAATGATACGAAGCCGGCAGCTCCTGGACTGGAGACTTTATTCTATCAGTATGGTAAACTCCCACAATCTGTTTCAATAACTCTGATTCTGATTTAAAACCAAGATTTGTGTAATGTAGATTGTATTATAATCATTGCAGATTGGTGGCTTACAGTCAAACTAAATGTCCAAAATTAAAGTAAAAGAACTTCTGCACTGTCTGTGATAGTTTTGATTAGCCGCTGTCACACTGTGTGAGGTTAATAGTGTGGTATTCAAGAACAGTTTCTTCTGTCAGTGCCATTGGGAGGTCATTCCTACAATTAAAATTGTTCCTTGTTCCTATGGTGCAAACGCCGAAAAAAGGAACTGCACCAATAGTTTGGAAAATACAAAATGTTCCTGCTGTTTGGAAACACTGTTGTTGACAGTTGTGAGTAAATCTGATCTGTATATGTGCTAAAGATTTTTGCCTCTAAACACCATTTAAAAAATAAAAGTTTAATTGTTGTGCTGTGTTTTTGGTGGGCTGTTCTGGGACGAGGCTTTGACAGTCTGAAGAATGTGACAGTAAAAGCAAAATTAACACGGATCAGGTCAGATAATCAGATTTCAGTCAGTCTTTAAATATCAGATGTGTGTTTGCAGGGGTTGACCTGGAGCTGTGGGCGCATGAACACACATATGAGCGACTCTGGCCTGTGTATGATTACAAGGTCTGTATGTCAGTAAATCTGTCGGTATAATAAACTGCTGCTGTGTTGCTGTGTCAGACGTGTGCTGGTCTGATCTGTTCTGATCATGTGTTCTGCTGCGTTTCCTGCAGGTGTTGAATGGGAGCTTTGATGAACCCTATGTGAATCCTAAAGCACCAGTGCATATAATCACAGGATCTGCTGTGAGTAACAGCACAACACAAGATGAAAAACAGTATCGTCAAGTGCTGTAGTATTAGAAGTAGTGGAGGTTCTAGTGAGGTTCTAGACTGTTTTTGGGTTTCTCAGGGATGTAGAGAAAAACATGATGGTTTCATTCCAAAACCTCGTGGCTGGAGCGCTTTCCGAAGCACAGACTACGGCTACACGCGCATGCATCTGATCAACACCTCACACCTCCACCTGGAGCAAGTGTCTGATGACCAGGTATAACCTCATCCTGTTTATTTGTGATAACTCCTGCGATACCTAAGTCTAACCACATCTCTGTGTCTGCAGTATGGTAAAGTTATAGACCAAATCACACTGGTGAAGGAGAAACATGGACCAGATGCGTGGCTGTGAAGATCTTCTGATATGATGGTGGATTCTGCTGTCCCCGATCAAAGAAACTCACTCTCTCTCAGGATAAACTATTTGTGAACCTTGATCAATGGTGAGATGAACATTAAGTTTAATCAGACCAGCCAATGAACAGGACCAAACTCATCACACTCTCACCCTCCCATAATTTGACTCGCACAGTTCCCTCCTTGCTGGATAATCTCTGAATTAATCAAATTAAGAGAAAAGGGATTTTTTTTATGACATAATCAGATGATAGTAAATTACAAAACATGAGGTAAACTGTTGTAAAGGTTTTTCAGGAAAAAATCTCAAATTAAACCGAATGAAAAATGCAAACAGAGTGTGTGAGTTCAACCTTTAAAACTAATACTGGGCTGATGTACAGCGACCTGTTTTTTCCAGACCTAGTGATATGAGCAAACAGCTCTCAGAAAGGTGGAAAGCATCATTGTACTCTCTTTTAAAATACCTTATTTTCGTCAAACTCCAAGGCAGCATCACACAGCAATATATAAATCCCAGAGGCATTGTGCTAATAAATGTGCTGTCTATTTTTTTATTTATTTCATTTTTTAATTGGATATGAAGTAAGTGTTGGTAAACATAGTTAAATCTCACCTAAACGGGTCATTTTGCCTTTATATTTGTATATGGAAAAATGAACGTGTTAATCAGTCATCTGACAGGCATGTGATCAGTCCGGACAGGATTATCACATATAAAAGCAAAAAGTAGAAAAGGACAGCACAGATAAATCAGTACAGACACAGACAGAAAACATCAAACTGTACTGAATTTGTACTAAGGAGGTCTAACCAGCCCAAGGTCTTTATGATCAGCACACTGGAGCTGTCTGAGAGTGAGAGAAGTGGGGCTCACATGAACCTGCATCCCCTGATGCCATCCAAAACTCTCCAGTGGTGCATGTGTGTTTTCTTCATCGTTGTGTGTCTGCGCTGCTTTTACTTCTGCGTCCTCCGTTCAGGTCATGAAGTAGTAAGTTAAGCAGTGTGAGGCTATTTGTGAAACTGTAAGAACCAATGTTCTGTTATTCTGCTCAGTTACTTCAGTTGCTTGTCAAACTATAATGAACCACTTACAGAGAACCTGGAATTCTGTCTTTCATCAAATTTACCAAACATGGAAAACAAGCACGTTTTGTGGGTGGAAGGGAACAAATTGTCCTTCAGAGATCATTTATCCACAGCAGAGGATAAAACGACATCTGATGGTCTCTTGTAATAAGTGTTTACTGCAGATGCTAATGTGTAGCAGAATGCTAATTATTTTCCTTTTCTCCTCTACATGCGTGTACTTCTGATCTCCTAAGCAGCTGTTAGTTTGTGAAATTGAGTCTAATGTTGAATTGTTTTCATAGTAATGTTTTAATGTTAATGTTTCCATTAGTTGCTTAGTTTTTATCAGTTCATATAATCCTGAATTAAATGAAGTTTGATTCACTAAATTTGATTTGCTTTCCAGGACGGAGAATCGACTCAAGATACCTTGTTGAAAACATGCTTACATTCTGTACTTCACCTGCTTTCTCCTCCTGATATCAAAAGAGGTTCTGAGGTCCAGTAGATTAATATCAGAGATGTTGACAGTGACATTTAAGATTATTTATCATTAAGTTGCATTGTTAATAATGTAGGTGTGAGTGCAGTCCATCGGGAGTGGGGGCAACAACCGTAATAAACCCAGTATCAGCCTGTTTATTCACAGACAAACTGCTCTGAAACCAGAGTGTTTCTCAGGAAATGTTTCATGTGAGAAGCAGAGGAGGACTCAGGAGAACACGGGTGGTCTTTCCACACATTCAGTGGGAAGTGATGATGTCAGAATTCCTCTGAGGATCAGCTGCAGCTGTTGAATTGTGAGTCACTTTCACTCCTATTAACAAGCCCTCTCTGTTACAAAAACATCTTTATCAGGAACCCAATATCACTCCAAAAATTTAAGAATGATGGAAATCATTTTCTTCTCTGTATTTGACTGCCTGTTAATGTAATTGTACATGCTGCAGTCCAACGGGTGCTCAAAATCTAATGGTGTTTCTGTCAGAAGCAAAATTGGGCTCTGAAGGCACAGAAGGAGACCGGCTGAAGGAGGACGTGAGTCATATCAAGAGAACAGTTCATATTTCAGTTCCCTTATATGAACACAAACTTCCGCCCGCTGATGTGTGACAGACGACTCCGTTAATGACATAACGTGCCTCATTTAGGAAAAATCTGGTTTGTCATCAACTTGACTGAATGACAGGAATTCTCCGCTTATGAAATTGCTGCCCTAGGAACACAGCAAGTTTTCCTGGCATCCCACTGAGAAGTTTTGTCTGCTTAAATCATATCCATATCACAGAGTTCTGCTTCCATACTGTAGTGAAATTTACTTACACAAGTTACATACTGATGGTTTACATGTAACAATATTCATTTCCAACAAACTCATTTTCTTGATGATTTCTAAGTGAACACTCACACATTCTGGAGTAAAAGAATTTGATACAGATATCAAAAATGTGAAAATCAGGACATTGTCTTTCTGCCTCATCCAATAGCTTTGCTTTCGTTTGTTTGAACCTACACTAAAGATGAATTTTCTGTGGATTTTGCTCTTCAAAAGCGCAGTATGTGTTCATTCCCACTTGAGGTCGCGTTTTGTCGGTGGTTGATGACGCTGGTGTGGGCGTGGCACGATGGGAGGCGTTTCTAACTCTGTTTAATCGCATGTCATTAAATAAAGTTTAAATTATTACTGATGTGTGACTTTATATGTCAAATCTCTTTGTTTTTCGTGGTCAGAACAATTGTACTTAAAGTACTTCTTAACGTAGACTTAGACTTGCCGTATGTCCTTTCACTCCTAAAATATCATTTTTACTTTCAATGTTTCCATGTAAAAATGTGTGGTTCTGACTGAGAAACAGTGATCAAACCCATATGTCATTTCCTCTTCTCCAGACATTCCTGATGAAGTTCAGATGGAAAATACGAGATCCCGCCAAGCAGAAGTAAAGACCTGAGAGATGTGCGGCTCTCAGCAGACACAGTGACGTCATGAAATTCTGACGCAGCTTCAAAACCTGACGTAGTGCAGCAGGCCGTGAGCTGTGTGTTTTCCTCATACATTCCTGCTGTCTGTGGGATCATTTTGTCTGATGCTGAATTTAACAACAACGTGTGTATATTGAAGGTCTGTTGCTGTATCATTTATTTACATAATAGGTCAGAGACAGACAGTCGTCCTCAGCCATTGTGTAGGAGAGTCAGAAACTCATCATTCATTTTGAGATCATCTCTCTGTATGTGGAGCAGATCTTAGACTGTGCAGGAGTACGATCTTAAATGGCTACAAAGTAGAAATAAATCAGATGCCTGGATCAGAATGAAGAGTATAAGTTTCTTTAAACAACTTGTCCAAAAATAAGTATTGGGGATTGGTCAGGTGTGTGCTTTCAGTTGTTTCTTGAAGTTGTAGAAGTTTCAGGGACTGTCCAGGGTCAGAGATGTAAATTTGATGCGGTGGATACAGGTACAGCTGTTGTAGATTTTTGCATGATTTTCTGATTGTGAGTCTGGGTCATTTATCTTCTCCTGAAACACCAGCAGCATTTCTGAGGAGCTTCTCTGAGCACCCTGAAGATAACTGACCTACACAAACTGTCTAAATAGAAATCTAGTGCAATGGCCTGTAATATATTGTGAATAACCCTGTGTTTGTTTAAAGGTTTAGACACATTTAAGATGAGCCACATTCATTGTTGAACTGGGTCCAGTCAAAACAATTGTAAATAGACATTTTCTCTGACGCTGTTTACTGTAAGCTAAAGGCCTCAGGGGAACCAAGTCTAAAGTTTGTTCTTCTGTCAAACAAGGTTTCCAGATGCATGTATTAATATTTATATATTAGTTTTGGTTCTCTGGTATTATTAAAATATGAATTTATTGTTATCTATGTACAAGGACACAAAGACATCACAACCATTGCAGACTTTCCTCTGAGTTTCCCACACAACATACAGAAACTGATGGAGAATAAATCTACTACAACCTCACAGAGCAGTTTAGGTTCAGATCTGCAGCTGCTCCACACAGTTTGAGCTTCAGTTATTTGTAGTGTCACAAAATCAGACAGGTCGGATTATTTAAAGAAACAAGCCCTCACACATCATGTTGTATCCCAATAAATCTGTCTCTGATTGGTCAATTACTTATTTATTTCCTATTTTCTTCATGCAAATCACACTTAAGCCAGTTGGTTTGGTTAATGGGCCGTCAGTGGAGGGACAGAACCAGTCCGGTTTGATGAACACAAGATGAACACATTTTGTGGTGTCGGACCGTCATGCGTGTGAGTAACTGATGCCGTAACTAAAGCTTTACTCTCGGTACCCGTAGACGGTAATGGTACCGCCCGCCGCCGTACGTCATCTGATTGGCCGCCGGTGTTTAAATGAGGGCCGCTCGGTTCCGACCCGTTCAGTTTGTGCGGCGCAGGAGACTAACGCGGGTCTTCAGGTAAGTTGGGCTTTAATCAGAAACGCAGCGTTAGTCGGTGTCGGTCTAAACGAACGGGAATAAATGACCGCGATGAGTAACGGGGCATGTGTTAACGTTACGGTACCGTCAGTGCTGCTCCTGTATGTCACAGCGTTCACTATTCATTTATCCTTAAGATGATCGCTTCTGACTGTCAGAACGGTACCGAACACGGGCCAAAAGTGTCCCAGCTATTACTTTGCTGAACAACGTCGTTTCGGTCCGGATGTCGCTCAGCTGCGCAAAACATTTGCGTCATAAGTAATGACTCGTATAAAGTAAAACGTGTGACGTCCCAGAGAAGTGTTAATATGGACGGGCTGCCCTATGATAACATGCAATGACTGAGATAGAGACGCTGAACGATGATGATGATGAAGATAAACACGATGTGTTCTTCACGCATCTCTGGAGCTTCATTAGAATAAGGTGCTAATCTAAACAGCCTGTGTCACTGCTACTGTACATCACAATACATGTAGTCGTTCTGTTAATGACTGTATAGTAATGCATGTTTATTTTATTACACCGCCAACAGATCTAACTGCAGATGACCCTGGGCCTTTGTTCACTGGAAGACCCACCAAATCTGTACTTGTGTGTCAAGTTGATGTTGCCACTGTAATCCACCTACAATCATCCCCATTCAGTCTCCTCAGACTGAAACCTTCAGGTGAGTCCCACAGACACTCTCTCACTAATCATGACCTTTTACTGTATAAGTTATACTAATGGTGTAACTTTCATTAGACTGAAGGCTCTCCACCATCACCGTCCCTCCTGACCAAGGTGAGAACATCAACTCCATCAGAGCTGCAGTGGACCGGATCACAGAAACTGGATCAGTATGGAGTCACTAACAGTTAGGAACAGAGAGGTTCATGTATCAAACTCGGTTCCTGTGCACACGCTGGAGCATGGTTCCCACTTCTGAACAGGAACCGGTGTTCAGGGAAGTCATTTGTTTATTCTCAATGATGGACAAAGATGTTTTGTTGGCTTTTTAAAAGAGCGTTAATAAATTAATTGGAATTTGAATTTGTATGGTAATGTTATTGTCAAATTTACAATAAATGTTTTGATCTCAAAATATTGTTTTATTTTAATGATTTTATGCCCCTATAAGTACCACATTTTTATTTTAAGGTACCACAAAGGTACATAATGTGTTGAGGTTACAGGTCTTTGTTAACCTTTCTAACACATTTTCTGTGTTAAACATTTACACAGCAAATGCGTTGAAATGAACACAACACATGTTGTCCCAGAACTCACCCACTGATGTGTAAAATAACACTGTGGGCATCACGTTTATTACCCAGAAACATTTTGGAATATACATAGATTCTGGACGTCTTCATCCTCCAGAAGACCAACAGAGTAGCGCGAGTATTTAAGGTCAACCATGTGCCTTTTCTCCTCTGTTAGAAGACATGCAATGAGTATCAATCATCTGCTTTCAGCAGAACTGTGTGTTATGTGTTTGTTTATATTGTATGTATGTGTGTTTTGAGGTGATATTGAGGTCTTTCACTGAAGTACATGTCTCCATCTATCAGGAGAGCTTTAGATGGAAACATTCTGAGATCTGTGAACCCGGCAGCGCCGCCCACACATCACACGTCTGTGCCTCTCGCTGCATGTTTTATAAGCAATGATCACATCACTAGAACATTTGATTATAGTTTCCTGTGTTCACAGAAAAGACAGCCTAAAAGCCACTGAGACCAAATCAACTTTAAAACTGGACTTTCTGCTCCATTTACTCTGTGTTGTTACTGCAATGCTAGAAGATTTGATGGCATTTATAAACATATTGTGTTCAAAACATCTCTGCATTCCTCTTGGAAGTCTAATGGTACTTCTATCATAATAGACAAATCCTAATGAGATTGGAGGAAAATCCATCCTGCTAAATAAAAAAACCTGTTTTTCATTTCCTTAAGCGGATAACAGATTTAAGTTAGCTTTACTCTTTCCACTTATTTAAATTAACTTTATAATTACCGAAACTGAATGAACGAACACTTTTTGGTTGCATCATAGATTTTGGTGCCTTAAAGAGTTATTAAATATTTCTCTGTTTTGTGTATAGATGTGTTTTATTACTATATAATGTCTGTGTTCCCATATAACACTATGTATAATATGTTAAGAGTTGATTTATGGATTTATATAATTTGTAGATGATTTATGAATTTATTTAATGCTCCTTTAAGGTCAAAGTGTAATGGCACAATCCTTATTGTTGGATTTCCTCTTATTGTTTTAATAATCCCCTAATAATCTCTAATTGTGTGTGTGGGTCTGGTGAGGTGTGTGTGTATGTGTGTTTGTGTGGGTCTGGTGAGGTGTGTGTGTATGTGTGTTTGTGTGGGTCTGGTGAGGTGTGTGTGTGTGTGTGTTTGTGTGGGTCTGGTGAGGTGTGTGTGTATGTGTGTTTGTGTGGGTCTGGTGAGGTGTGTGTGTGTGGGGGGGTCTGGTGAGGTGTGTGTGTTTGTGTGGTGTGGGTCTGGTGAGGTGTGTGTGTATGTGTGTTTGTGTGGGTCTGGTGAGGTGTGTGTGTGTGTGTGTGTGTGTGTGTGGCTGATGGAAAGTTTGCTGCTGTGGAATGTGCACTTTCTCCTCATGTTGAATATGAGAGTCACGCTGCTCGCTGATTGGTGGAGAGCGCAGCTGAAGAATGTATGAAGTGACTTAAATAGAGATTGGAGAGCGCAGAGCCACCAGAGCAACGCAGCTCACTCGTGTATGATCGAGCAGCTCCTCTGGTGAGTGTCTGTGCTGAATGTGTTCGGTGTCCGTGCAGCGTCTCCTCTGACTGTGGCGTCTGTGCTG
>JBAJNP010014438.1:0-10970 GCA_036877545.1 Yasuhikotakia modesta | reverse complement strand
AAAAACCTGGGCGTGATTTTAGACAGCAATTTATCATTTGAGAGCCATGTGGCATATATTACTAAGACTGCCTTTTTCCATTTAAGAAACATCGCTAAGATACATGGCTTCCTCTCTATGACTGATGCGGAAAAGCTTGTTCATGCCTTTGACATCTAGACTGGATTATTGTAACTCTCTCTTAGGTGGTTGTTCAGCGTCTCTCATAAACCGGCTACAGTTAGTTCAAAATGCTGCAGCTAGAGTCCTTACTAGGTCTAGAAAATATAATCATATTACACCAATTCTTTTATCACTCCACTGGTTGCCCGTCAATTACCGTATTACCTACAAGATCTTACTGCTAAGATCTGTTACTTACTGCTTACTGCTCCCAGATACAATTCGGGGTTCAGACACACTTATGCAGTTTAAATCTAGACTAAAAACCCATCTCTTTAGTCATGCTTTTTAAATTGACAATTGTTTTCTACTGACAAGTTGATTTATGTTCACAATGCCATGAACAGCTGCTACGCTAATTATTCTCCGTTTCCTCCCGGGGGAGTTTTAGATCAACCTGCATCATTAAGGATCTCTCATCGGCGGGTCAGTCCGGTCCCCAGTTTTCCCTCCGGTGGTCTTTGCCATCAGTCGTTCCCAGAGCATGTTCACCACGGCCAACTCCTTGGATGGTCACACTTAGCACCATTGTTCCAGTATTTCTGTTATATCTGTCAGTATCCATGTCCATAATATAGGTTACAGACTGCAGCTTTAACTTGCCAGAGGAGAACTGGCCCTCCCTGACCAGCCTGGTTTCTCACAAGGTTTTTCTCCATTTGTACATTCTCTGGAGTTTTGTTTCCTTGCCACCGTCACCCCGTTGGCTTGCTTAACGGGAGTCTGCTGACACTAGCATAGCCACCACCCTCACCATCTGTTCTTTAGTAACATTTATGTTTGTTTATCTGTTACTTTTCATCATTTTCTGTCGGTGCATGATTGTATGTTTATTAATGTGTTCTGTCTTTTTCTTAGTTAATCTGTTTACTTTAAAGTGGTTTCATTTCAAGTTTACTTTCAACATCTTTTTCTATTTTGCTTATGTTTGTACAGCTGCTTTGTGACAATGTACCATTGTGAAAAGCGCTCTATAAATAAATTGAACTTGAACTCAAAGTGTGACAGTGATCACACTTATAACAACAACAACATGAGAACTGAAGGTCACCACTTACATTGTAGTTTCATTCATACCAATGGCAGGAAATCTGGTTTAAGCAACATAACAGAATATTGACATTGATCAGGTTTTGGGTGCATGTTAAAAAAAAACTCTTGTTCCTCATTTAAAACATTTTTTAAAAATCTGTTATTCCCACAGTTACATAAGAACCATCACTAGTATATTTTTACAAACCAAACAATCACAAAGCTATTCAGAGGAAAATCCCTGTGCTTTATACAACACAAAAGACTGAGAGCATGAGTCTAAATCTTGACACTAAAAACCCAACATAAAAGCAGAGAATCAGGATTCAAACATCATGTTCTAGACAAAACACAAGGGTGTCAAGACCCTGTCAGAGAAAGCCCAGGAAAGCCTATGTCTGCCCATATATGGAGTTCCTGTGCTTATGTCTAATTAGTCTTGCCTGTCTATAATTAGTCTTTGATTCATTTGTTTGTTTTTTTTAACAAGTTGATTCTTGTCTAGTCCTCCTCTGTTTGTGTATGTATGTATATATATATATATATATATATATATATATGCATGTGTGAGTGCGCGTTTAGATATATGTATGCATGTTCGTATGTGTGTGTGCCTGCGACATTCTGATGATTGTATTCTGTTGGTAATAGGCACCTAACTAATGCAAACAAGTTTTGTGCCTCTGACAAGTGGTCTCACCTTTGTTTTTGATGGTAAACTTATGCGTTGTCCCATGTGGAAAACATGTTTCCCACTTTTCCTTTACCTCATCTCCCCATGTAAAACCAATCTTGTCCTTATAGGGCTTAAGCCTGCTTTCTGAGACCACGTTACATACACTAGTCACATAGTACAGATTCACTGTCTAGGCCACAAGCTTCTGGTTTGGTGCAGAAACACTTGCTGTTTTTACATGAGACTCATGTTTTAGGGATTCTGAACACTGGCATTTTGCTATATGCATATAACAATGCTTGGCAATAACTAATTAATTTCAATAATTCAATTTAATTTCAATTTAAGTGAAAGTTTTAGTCTGATTCAGAGAGACCGGCATGTAAATGTTAAAAATGCATGTTGGTTAATTAATTTTCAGTTTTTTAATATTTTAATACACTTCATATTGATTTGACAAACTTTAAACATTATTCTATCAACTATCTAACATTTTTAGGATGTTATCGACAGAGCAGCACAACCTTCCTTTGCAATACTGCAGTTATACAGTCTGCAGAGAGTGAAGAACATGACTAAATGATTACTTTTCTGTGTAAATTTTAGAATAAGTGTCTGTGTGCCTATCCTCCTTTTGTTTTGCTTCTGTTTGCATTACTTCATTCTCACACACAGCTTGATTTGAGTCTATAAAAAAAACAAAAATCACACTCAATTATGATAAAAAAAATTATATGAATGAACAATGAACAGTGCCGAATGTATATCCATTTTTCTCATATTCTGTTTCTTATTGGCTGGTAATAGTTGCTGGAACGAGATTGAAAACAAACATTTTACAGATATTAGTGCGTCTATAACACAAACTCACTCTAGTTTCTCCAGTTTACAGTGTGAATCCTCCAGTACAGCAGAGAGCAGCTTCACTCCTGAGTCTCCTGGTTTATTACCATTTAGATTCAGTTCTCTCAGGTATGAGGGGTTTAATCTCAGAGCTGAAGCCAGAGCAGCACAACCTTCCTCTCCAAAACTGCAGTTACTCAGCCTGCAGAAAGATCACAATTTTGTTCTTATTTCCATTGTATAGAAGAGAAAAACTGCTGAGACGTGTTATTCAGCATGATTTTTTATGAAGAAGTAATGGGAACATCATGATGGGAACAGCATAAGGGTGAATAGATGAGAGACTGTTCATTTGACCTAAATTGCTTTGAAGGATTGTGCGAGTATAACAACATCATATTGTGATTCATATCAATATTACTGTAGTTCAGAAAACTCATACTGCTGCCCCATCAGTCTCCTCATCATATTGTATCAGGATCCTAAAAGTCCCGTTTTTGTGTCAGAACATGATGTTTGGATCCTGACTCAGTTCTAGTCATGGTTCTTGTATCTTGGAATTAGGAATTACATTTAGCAATTGGTCAGGCATATTTGTGTAACCCCAAAATGAACAGTAATTCAATCAAAATAAGAAAGCCACAAGAGAGAAAGACTTCAAGATTCAACTTTGATCAAAGGGATAAGGGACTGTAATATTCACCAAAACATTTGGTCAGACGACAATATCAGCCAACCATTTGGGTGATCACCTATAACAACAGCCATTCTGTGGGAACGGAACGCAATCTCTTCTACCATAGCCCTTAATTTACATTTGAAGTAAAACTCAATATACATGAGGGGGCTAGAAACCAATTACCTAAACGCTAATAATGTTAATGTTTATATTATTCGGGGTTCATTCTGACCTCACTGAACCCTGAGTGCTTAACGTACTTTGTTACTGTAACATGTGAATAAACTGCTACTTTGTTGGGATCTTTAACGTTCTGCTGATCATCATTTTTTTCTTTAACTGATGTGCATTGTATTCTGTCAAGAAGTGTTGGCAACTTCAGTAACTATCAGACAACCAGAGGTGGGACCAAGTCATTGTTTTGCAAGTCACAAGTAAGTCTTTCATCAAGTCAAGTCTTTCATTCAAGTCTCGAGTCAAGAGAGGCAAGTCCTGATCTTTAAATTTTAAGTCTTTACCAAGTCATTTCCCCCCAAATTACTCAGTAGAAACGGTTTGTAAATTAAATGATAAAAGTATTAACTGCTGTAGTAGGTTTAAAAATGTTCTTATGACTTCCAATGAGATATGAAGACACTTCTTGAAATTCTTTAAACACTTCTTTAAACACACTTGTTAGAAATGTACTCTACAGACCTGTCCTAAAATGCTGAATGTCCCAATGACCAGACTCCACATAATACTCCTTAGAAATACTCCTTAGACTAAAGGTTACATCAGTTTTCAAGGGATAAATAACTGGCAGAGATAACATGGCCTGAATTATGATTGTGTTAAATTTTATGCATTTAATCATCAGTTACTAGGAAAAACTTAATTCATCGTTTATTTCATTTAACTATTTTACATTTAATTACTAAGACACTTTTACTCAAAGGAACTTACAAATTACAAAGCATCTAACACTAACAATAATTGCAATGTACAAAATATAAACAATATTTTGAGTATTAATATTTTGAATATAATTTTTTTAATCCATAATGTCGCATCCATATTTTTCACAAATTAATTTTTTTCCAATATGCATCTGCATTTAAATGTCTAAAATATTAAACATGATGTGGTTGAAAACACTGAGGAGTTAATGACAAACATGCGAGCGAGTGCATCTCTGGCTCAGCAGCAGCCACAGACAAGCGCTTCTTTAGTCATAACTGTGTGATCAGACACAGGGTACAATCAAATTCACTTACAACTGATGTATGATTTCCCAAGTCATAGTGCTCGAGTCCAAGCACATCCACAAACACAAGAAAAAAGAAAGACAAGGGCAAAACAAAACTCAGAAAGAACGACACTAAACACAGTGTACCACAAGACTAGGCTGAGCGATATCAAATCAGAATCACTTTTAAATTGCTAACAGCTCACTTAAAGGAACATATCGCAGAAGGGCGTGTTGTAACATGCTTGGGTTCTTAGGTTATGGGTTTGATTCCATGTCCAAAAGTACTGATAAAAATGTATATGCTGTATTTCATAACAATTATGTTGTTTAATCTGTTTTCATAAGAACATAAACGTTAATTTAGGCAGCTATAAACTGTATAAAAGTCAATTGAAAACTTAAACTATACAGTACAGTGGGTGCAATCCCGTACAGCCAGTAACGCTGCTCTCATATTTTTGACTATAGTTTTGGCAACCACAGCTGCCATTTTTTACAGTAAAATGTATAATTGTTTTTTACAGTGTAGTTATGACTGCTGTAATGAGTTAGACATTTTCAATCAGAATAATAGTGTTTTCAAGTTATTGGTGTTTTTACTTACATGTAAAATCAATAAAAATAAAAACACTTACTGTAGTTTTTCCAGTTTACAGTGTGAATCCTCTAGTACAGCAGAGAGCAGCTTCACTCCTGAGTCTCCTAGTTTATTATAGTTCAGATTCAGTTCTCTCAGGTGTGAGGGGTTTGATCTCAGAGCTGAAGCCAGAGCAGCACAACCTTCCTCTCCAATACTGCAACCATCCAGCCTACAGAAAGTGAAAAACATAAATGATCTCTCATCTGTCTGTATAAACTTTAAGATGAGAGTATTTGTGTTTTATAAATTCATTCTCACACACTGCATGTTCAAAATCGCTTATCCACTATGAAAGTTTAATTATCAAAAGAACAATTCAATTCAACCTTATAATATAATTGTACCTTATAATGTGTATAATAATATAAATAATATTCAATCCATTATAGGATGAATGAAGCAGTGAGACTTCAGGAATTTGGATTAAAGACATGTGGTCATAATTACTGTTCAGAATGAAACATAAATTGTCTGTCTAAATCATATCACCCACCAATCATATCAAGAGTGATCACACTTATGCCAACAGATGACAATACATCAGCAGCAGTAACAAGACTAATTAGATAAAAAAAGAACAAAAAAAATCCTAAAATAGAAAAAAAACGGACAGCTTCTCAGTTTTCTCACCTTTGAAACAATGCTGCAGCAAGATAAAACTAAAATTTGGTAAATGTAATAAATTTGGTAAAAAGGCAAAAATGAACACTTGACGTCATCTGCCCAGTCTTGGTAATCACTGTTTTTAATCTTATTACTATCAGTGTTTCACCTTAAAAATAAATTTAAATTTAAACACTTACTCTAGTTTCTGCAGTTTACAGTGTGAATCCTTCAAGACAGCAGAGAGCAGCTTCACTCCTGAGTCTCCTGGTTTATTACAGTTTAGATTCAGTTCTCTCAGGTGTGAGGGGTTTGATCTCAGAGCTGAAGCCAGAGCAGCACAACCTTCCTCTCCAATACTGCAGTCATACAGCCTGCAGAGAGTGAAGAACATGAACAATCTCTGAATATTTACACAAACTTTAGCATGAATGTTTGTGTGACGTGGTAAAAATCGTATCATTGTAATGACCAATGCATGATGTGCATCCTTCCTGGGCTGACTTGTTGAATTACTTGTGCAATTGGCCTGAATGGATAGGATCATTGAGGACATCCGCTCCCTTGGGGGAGGAGACTGGAGTCTGGCTTGGAATCAGTAGGTTGTTAGTTTAATTTCAGTGCCTGCAGGGACAGCTGCGCACTGCTCTGGGTGTGTGTGTGTGTTCACAATATTTTTTTTTCTTTTCTTATATTCTGTTTCTCACTCACTGACAATGGCTGCTGTAATAAGTTGAAGTTTTCAATTAATAGTTTAAAATAGTAAAACATTTTTCCTTAGAATTGAGTTTTTCTATATAACACATATTACCTATTCGGTAATAACATTACAACTCACTCTAGTTTCTGCAGTTTACAGTATGAATCCTCCAGTACAGCAGAGAGCAGCTTCACTCCTGAGTCTCCTGGTTTATTATAGCTGAGATTCAGTTCTATCAGGTGTGAGGGGTTTGATCTCAGAGCTGAAGCCAGAGCAGCACAACCTTCCTCTGTAATTCCTGAATTAGAAAGCCTGCAGGGAATATACAGAAACAACAATAAAGTCCTAAACAATTAAAAAAAAATTCTAAATCTACAATCCAAAAAATTAAAAGATGATGAGTAATAAGTGTTTTACTGATGTTCATCATGTAATCCTTGAGAATCCAGAATCCTTCAATATATTAACAAGTGGTTTAACTCCCTGAAAATCTCACGGTTATGTTAATGTTTATTGTTGAAAGACATTTGGCTTTCAAAAGACATTCAACACAATGTATACAAACTCTGTCTGGGTTTTTCAGCATGTGTCAGGACCCACTGTAACAGGGTCAACACGATGGAGATCCATGTGCAGTAGTTTATAAGACAGCTCAGCATATAACAGGCAAAGGTACAACAACAGCATAAGGGCAACATCGATAATCCAGAATCATAAACAGGTACCAGGCAAGGGTCAGTGCAGGCAGCAAAACACAAGGGGTAATCCAGTAAACAGGCAGGCAAACAAGGGGTAGGCAGAAATCAAGATACAACAATCCAGGTCAAAATCCAAACTTCTCACTGAGCTATTGATTGGAATAAGCTTACAAATAGCTCTTGATTATCATTATGGCTGCCACCTGGAAGGGGCTTTGCCCAGGTACAGGATCAATGGGAAATGTAGTTTCAGTATTCTGGGGACGGTTCCCGCTGACGACCAGTAGAGAGAGCCACAGGGACAGAATTTGTGACACCCACTCACTGTCATAATCATACTTCAGATTTAATACTGTCCTATGGTATAACTGTTGATGAAATTAACATCCTGCAGAAAAGCGAAGACATTTCATATTATCTGGTGTCAGCCCTTTCCTTCAAATACAGTAGAACAATAACCTCTGCTACTCTGCTAAGTTTTATTAACAATTCTTCTTAATTTGTTAACACAACAGGTAACTTTAAAAACCTTGATAGTGGAACTGAAAGCATTAATTCCCTTTTCACCTGTAAGAAATAAAAGAACGATGAGATGAACGTAATAGTTTATTGCGGTGTTGCAGTATCAAAGTGCATGAAGCACTCAGGGTTCAGCGGAGTCAGAATGAACCACGAATGTTTAAAAGATTAACACTTTATACTGTTGGGTAGACTGTCTCTAGCCCCCCATGTATACTGACATTTACTTTAAATGTAAATTAACGTCTGTGGTAAGGGAGATTGATCTCGGTTCCCACAGAATGACTATTGTTATCCGTGATCACCCAAATGGTCGGGTGATTCTGTCGTCTGACAAAATGTTTACCTGAATGTGTATTACAGTTACGTATCCCTTTGATCAAAGTTGATTCATGAAGTCTCTCTCTCTCTCTGAGGCCTACTTATATTAACAGGATTACTGTTAATTCTATGATTACAAAAATATAAATCTCTATGATAAATAAGCCTTTTAGTTGTTGAGCTTCTTTTATCCTGGAGTGGAATCTGTTTATCCTGGAGTGGCAGGCTGTAGTTTCTTACAGACCTTAGATAAATGTGCTCCGATACGCTTCAAGAAGATGGACAGCAGCCCAATGCTTTGTACAACGAGCATACACACAACCTAAAAAGAACTGCTGATAAATGGAGCGAAATTGGAAACAAACTAAACTAGAGGCATTTCGTATAGCATGGAAATACAGAAAAGTTTTAAAAAGCTCGAAATCCACCTACTTTTTAAACCCTTTTTTATTTACAGTGGCTAAATTAACAAAATATGAAACATCGACTAGTTCTGAAACTTGTCAATAACATAGCAGTGATGATATTATGAATTTATTTAAAGGAGATCTAGAGTCAAAATCTGTTTTTCTTGTCTAATCAGAAAATGGCATTTGGTTTTTTAAAGAAGTTTTTAAGTAGCTTCTGAGGCATTACAAATTTAACCAAAGTTTTATTTCTCTATGTCACATGACAGAACAAGAATTAATACCCTGTTCAATTTATATGATAAATAAGGATGATCTGTCAAAAATAACCAAATCATCTAAATCAGCAACATGTATGCTGGGTCCTATACCCTAATTTTTATTGTTATAAATACCCAGCTGTATATTTCTTCAAGGCCAAATGCGGCAAATCCTTGTGTTCCATAGGTTTTTCACTCTTCTGCATTTCCTGCAATAGAGTTAAGATCCACCTTTTGCAAAGTTAACTTGCAGCCCTGAACAAAACACCTTCCAGTTAACTGTTTGATACTAATCTAATATTTCCAAATTAGGGAAACACCTGATCAGACTGTAGGCCTAGGGATGCATGACCTGTGCCAGACAAATATCTTCAAAATCTGAAAAATGAAATCTCTGGGCCTTTTAGGAACTGTGTTGGAAAACAATGTCATTTCTAAAAAAAATAAGCAAAAAATATTGGACACTGTAAAATACTCACACAGCTTTTCTAGAAGCTTTGACCACTGGCAGCAGCCTCAGAAGACATTCTTCTGATGGATGATATTTACTCAGATTAAACTCATCCAGCTCCTCTTCTGAGTTCAGCAACACAAACACCAGAGCTGACCACTGACCAGGAGACAGTTTCACTCCAGAGAGACGACTGGCACCTGTTCTGCTTACATATGTTTGAACTTCATGCACTAGAGAATTATCATTCAATTCATTTAGACAGTGAAACAGGTTGATGGATTTCTCTGGAGAGGGATTTTCCCTGATCTTCTCTTTAATGTAAGCAGCTGTTTCCTGACTGCTGTTAGCAGTGTCTACTGTCATGAGGCCTTGTAAGAGTGTTTGATTAGACTTCAGTGTGAGACCTAGAAGGAATCTGAGGAAAAGGTCCCAGTGTCCGTTCTTACTCTGTAAGGCCTTGTCCACTTCTTGCTTTAGCAAATTTGTCACACTTGGCCTGAACATATTCCAGAGTCCTGTGTTAGAAAAGGACAGTAACTTAAATAAGGCAGCCAGAAACTCCTGAATGCTCAGATGTACAAAGCTGTAGACCTTCCTCAGGTGCAGACCAGACTCCTCTCTGAAGATCTGAGTACAAACTCCTGAATACACTGACACTTCTCTGACATTAAGGCCACACTTTCTCATGTCCCCCTCATAGAAGATTAGGTTCCCTTTTTCAAGTTGCTTATAGGCCAACTTTCCAAGTAAGAAAATACTCTGTCTAGTCTGATGAGGATCTATTTCATATTTCCCATCATACTTTTGTGTCTTCACTTTGGTCTGAAGGATCAAGAAGTGTGTGAACATTTGTGTAAGAGTCTTGGGAATCTCTGCATTCTCTGTTTCACCCAACATTCTCTCTAGAACAGTGGCTGAAATCCAACAGAAGACTGGTATGTGACACATGATGTACAGGCTTCTAGATGATTGGAGGTGGCTGATGATTCTGTCAGCCAGGCTCTGATCACTTACTCTCTTCCTGAAATATTCTTCCTTCTGAGGGTCATTAAACCCTCGTACCTCTGTTACCTGATCAACATACTCAGGAGGAATCTGATTGGCTGCTGCTGGTCGTGAGGTTATCCAGAGGAGAGAAGAAGGAAGTAAATCCCCCTTGATGAGGTTGGTCAGAAGAACATCTACTGATGAAGATTCTGTTACATCAGACAATCTTTGATTGTCTTTAAAATCTAAATGTAGTCGACACTCATCCAAACCATCTAATATGAACATGACTTTGTACTCATTCAAATCTGTTGATTTCAGTTGTTTTGTTTCTATGTAACTCTGATTTACAAGTTCAACAAGACTGAGATTTCTCTTGATCAAATTCAGCTCTCTGAAAGGAAGTGGAAATATGAAATCAACATCCTGATTTTCTTTCCCTTCAGTCCAGTCCAGGATGAATTTTTGCACAGAGACTGTTTTTCCAATCCCAGCAACTCCTTTAGTCAGCACAGTTCTGATGGGTTTGTTTTGTCCAGGTAAGGCTTTAAATATGTCACTGCATTTGATTGGTCTCTCCTGTGTCTCTGGTCTCCTGGAGGATGTCTCAATCTGTCTCACCTCATGTTCATTATTGATCTCTCCACTCCCTCCATCTGTGATGTAGAGCTCTGTGTAGATCTCATTCAGATGTGTTGAGTCACCATGATTGGAGATTCCTTCATGAATTCTCTGAAATTTCTCCTTTAGTCTGGATT